>WNWK01026148.1:0-27732 GCA_009830355.1 Cherax destructor
TATAAGGAGAGGAGAAGTTTGAGGTAATCAGTCCCTCATCCTGGAATCGATATGTTCAGTCCATCCCCTCTTGTAGGAAGTACAGCATAGGGTAAAGGAGAGTGGCTTATATACTGTAGTCAGGTGAGTCTAAGCGGAAAAAGGCGGGATCACAGTGGACCATCCACTAGTGTAAGTAGGACTGATAAGCCACTGTGGGGCGAAACGTTTCTTCAATAAAGATTCCCATATGTTTGCATAGGTGTCTAAATTCTTCAAATTGTCGGTTTCAAAACCATTTATTACGGCTTGGTCTTATATAGAGAGCTGTATTATGATAATGTTGATTTCAAAGGCCCAACCATTCACTCATAGCCCAATACCTTTTTTGATATTAGTTATGTATTGGCTAATGAGTCAACTAAAACGAAAGGTGGGGAAAAGTCAGCAAACGGGACAGCATAAACATTATGATACCAAAGAGTATATCTGGAGAGGTTTCGGGGACAACGCCCCTGCCGGGTCTGATCAAGCGGCTGTTACTGTAGGCCCACGGCTGATTACTAACCCAGCCCGGCGGGTCAGGTACTGACTTTAGATGCCTGTCCAGCGCCTTTCTTGAAGACAGCCAGGGGTCTATTGATAACCCCCTTATGAATGCTGGGAGGCAGTTGAACAGTCTTGGACCCTGCCTTATTGTTTTGTCTCTCAGTGTACTCCTGGCCCCCTGTTTTTCATTGGAATGTTCCATCTCCTGCCTAGTCTTTTCTTTCATAGGGAGGTTTTCGTGTGCAAGCTTGTTCCAATCCCTCTTATTTTAAATTATATTACCCCTTTTCTTTCTCGCCTGCTTTTCCAGGAATACAAATCAAGGGACTTCAACCGTTCCCAGTAATTTAGGTGCCTTATCGTACTTATATGTGCTGTGAAAGTTCTTTGTACACTCTCCAGGTCAGCAATTTCGCCTGCTTTAAAGGGAACAGTTAGTGTACAGCAGTATTCCAGCCTAGAAAAGAAAAAAGCGATTTGAAAAATTTTCATCATGGGCTTGGCGTCCCTAGTTTGAAGGTTCTCATTATCCATCCTATCATTTTCTAGCAGATGCGGTAGATACATTGATGTGGTCTTTGAAGGCGAGATCCTCTGACATTATCACCTCAGGTCCTTCAAATTACTTTTTTCCCTCTATTGAATGGTTAAATTTGTTGTATACCCTGATACAGTTTTAATTTTCTAGTTTTCCATATCTGAGTAGTTAAATTTCTCACACTAACTTCATATTTTTTGGGGCCCATTTGAAGTTTGGTTTATGTCCGTTGGAGTCTTGCAGTGTCTTCGTTGGAGGACCTGTCTTGGCAATTCGGGTGTCAGCTGCAAAGGAAGACACGTTGCTATGGCTTATATATATGTATGTATATCAATATGAGGATGGGGAATAGGATGGGAGCGAGTACGGCCTTATGGAACAAAGCTTCCCACTGTAGCTGCTTAGTTTACCCTGTTTACTATTACTCTTTGTGTTCTATTTGTTGGAGTTATAGATCATCTACAATTTTCCTGTTCTTCCTTTATCACGCATTTTGTGCGTTTTCACTTGGTCGCACTTGTTGAAGGCTTTTGCAAAGTCTGTGTATTCTACATCTGCATCTTGTTAATTCTCTATAGCATCCAGGACCATGACATATTGGTCCAGGGCTGGGACAAGGCAGAAGCGACCGGGCTCTAAACCTGTGTTGCCCTGGGCTGTGTAACTGATGGGTATCTAGGTGGTTGGCGATCTTGCTTCTTAGAACACTTTTAAAGATTTTTATGATGTGGGATGTTAGTGCTGTCGGTCTTAGTTCTTTGTAATTGCTTTTCTGCCACGTTTGTAGAGTGGGGCTATGTCTGTTGTTTTTTGTGACTGTGGGATGACCCCTATGTTCATGCTCCTCAATAGAATGGTGAAGGCACGTGACATGGGCTTCTTCAGTTCTTGCAGTTCTTGTGAACACTGGTTCCATAAGTCCGAGCCTGGGGCCGAGTGCAGGGCATGTCATTTATTGCCTTTTCAAAGTCTTGGGTTGTTAGGCAATGCAGAGATTTTGAGATGACCAGATTTTGGTCTCGGGATAAAGAATTTAGATTGTCGATCCTTGGTCTGGTAACATGAAACTGAGGTATTGACTAAAGTATCTCCTAATTCGCTGTCATCTGTGTAGGTCCCATTTTTTTTACCCTTAGATTTTGCATAACAAATTTTTTTTCAATTTCCTTTGTGGCTTTTAGTTCTTCCTGGTTCTTGTCCCTGTAAATTCCTTAAGCAAGTTAGTCATTTGCTATTTCTCTTCGTATTTCGAAAATATTGGCCCCTCTCATCAGCTCTGTGATTTTCGCCTTTGCCTGTTAGGAGCGTCTCTCTCTTTCGTTTACATCTTTTTTTCTTTTCTTAATGGAATTTTGACAGAAAACCCAAGTGCCACAAGTTATTTTTTTCTAGGCTAAAGGTTCGGATCCATGTTGTTTAGGATATCTTCCCAGCTATATTTCCTTTAGAACATGGTTGACTTTTCCCATTGTATATTTTTTAATTTTGTGAAGACACCCTCATAACTGATCACATTTTGGTGGTCTGTACCTCTATTATGTTGTGATCTGGTGAATTGTCTTTGATACGGTTACATTACGTATGATATCGTCATTGTTAGTGAAGATGAGGTCCAGTGTATTTTCTAGTCTTGTAGGCTCTAATATATGCTGGGTTTTAAGTGAATTTCGTGCAGGGATTTAATAGCTCGTGTGTGTGTGAATTTTCATCTAAGTTGCCTCCTGGGAGTGATCGCTGCTAAAATGATATTTGCTACACTCCTCCATTTTAGGTGTCTCAAGTTGAAATCTCCCAGTAGCAAGATGTTTTGGGCAGGAGTTGAGAATTTTCCAGACAGTGGTCAATTTTCAAAAGCTTTTCTTGGAATTGCTGGGAAGTTGCACCCAAGACTTCAACTACGTCATTTGAGGTTTCAGTAGTTCTGAGCAAATGAGCGACTCTGTGATATACAGCCCCCCCTCCCTTGTTGTCTGTTTAGTCTTTCGCATCTGAATAGGTTATAACCGGGGATCCATTTCTTCGTCAAAATAATCCTTTATTTGGGTCTCTGTGAATCCGCAAACATTGCATTTGACTCCGTGAGCAGTCCCTTGATGTAAGGAATTTTGCTGTTTGTTGATGACTGTAGACTCTGTATGATTGCAAAGCTAACCTCAAATTGAAACTTACGTCAATAGATAGACAAATATGGAAAGGTTATATGCGTTCAGGACTCCTCAAATGTTCAAGGTATTTCAAACCTTTCATGTTATTGTAAGGAAAAAAATAACCAAGCTTAGGTAAAATGACTAGGAAAAATATGTTAATGGACTCAACACACTCCCCTGAGCAAAGCATGAGCAGGTATTAACAGAATAAATAGAAAAAGGAGTAGGCAAATTACTCACCCAAATCCAATAAACAAGGAAATAAAATAATTAACGGTGGGCACAAGATTCTAGTAATAGCATAACCACCACATAGCAGGGAGTATTTAGAAAGAAAGTTCAATGCTAGATGTAATCTCATCCAATTTGCGTTAAACAAATAGCTATTGGTGATTAGTAACCATAATAACCATAGTAGTCCATAAAAAAATGAAGATTAATGACAGGCATTTTGATTGTGTGACCTGTAAATATATTACTGTTCCATGAACACAGCTGAGAATAAAATTAAGCAACAATGCGAGGATATACTTAAAGCTCTCAGGACAGTTGTAACATATAATCACAAAAATGGTGCAAATGTTTAGATTGCAAAAAATGTGTACTTAGTGTACAAGAGATCGTTGATAAATTACTATGCACTAGTTTAAATCCTGTCTTCTGTGTGTTTTTCCCATTTTGTCTTTTCATTTTCCCTCTCTCTCCTGCCTTGTCCCTTTTTCCTTCCACTGTCTCCTCTTCCCTTTCTTCAATTCTCCCTTCTTTCTTCAGTTTTCTACTCTGTCTTCTCTCTTCTTCTATTTTCTCCTCTCTTGTCTCTTCCCTTCTCTTGTTTCCCTTTACCTTTCCCCTTTCTACATTCAACTGCCTTTTTTTCTGTCTTCTGGCTCTTCTTCTCTATCCTTCTCTCCATTCTTTACCCGTGTTCTTCTCTTCAGTTCTAAATAATTTTCGCTTTCCTCGCCTCTATCCTTAAATTTCCTGTCTAAACCTTCATCTTCACTCTTTTTCTCGTCTTCCCTTATCGCTTTCTGTCTTTTTTTTCTTATCTTCTGTTTCCTCCTCTTATCTATTATTCCCATTTTCTTCTCCCTTCCTTTGACTCCTCTTTTCCTCTATTTTCCCTACTTTACTGTCTCTTCTACTTTTCTGTTTCCTTTTTCTGTCTCGTAATTTCTTCTTTCTTTTATATGTCGCCTGTGTACTTGGCTTGTCTCAACCTCCTCCTCCACCTCTTCCTGCATCCTGTCTCTCCTAGACTCTTGCTGCCTCCTGTCTCTCCTAGGCTCCTGCTGCCTCCTGTCTCTCCTAGACTCCTGCTGCCTCCTGTCTCTCCTAGGATCCTGCTGCTTCCTGTCTCTCCTAGGCTCCTGCTGCTTCCTGTCTCTCCTAAGCTCCTGCTGCCTCCTGTCTCTCCTAGGCTCCTGCTACCGCCTGGAAGACCCTCATTAATCTTGACATTTTCACCAGTGGAGCCATGTATCTTTGAGGCAATAAATCATGCCACAACATACGGATTACTGTCAAAGTTTACGTCCGCTACAGAGTAAGAGAGAGAAAAAGAGAGAGAGAGGAATGTCTACTTCAGTAACATTCTTCATCTCATCCCAGAATCCCATGCATATGCAGACGACTGTACTATGATATGTACTTATCTAAGAAAGGAAATGCCAGCTGCTCTGAGTTACATCAATACCAGCTTTCAGCTATATCAGCCTGGGAAATATTATGGCAGGTCACATTTGGTCCAGAGAAAACACAGATGATGATGGTCTCTAAGCAACATGATGGTAATGCTAGAGCAGTGGTTAAGAACGAATGAGAGAGTGCTGGTACCCGGGGACGAAGTTGATATCCTTCGAGTGAAATTTGACTCCAAACCGAACATAAAGAACTACGTTGTAATTCATATGCTATACAGCAGAGGTTGCAAGATACTGTACGAGGCACAATTACTCTCACACCTTGAGTATGCTTCACTTTCTTGAACTACCTGCCCTCCGTTTCATCTACAACTTCTTGACCGACTACAGAACAGAGCAAGACGACTTATCTCTCGCCTGGACTCACCCTGAATAGATCTGTAATTTCAGCAGAGTCTTCAACACTGGCCTTACTGTTATGTATAAGATCAATATTGCCAAAGTACCACACTTGGCTCCACTCCGATGACAGTGAGAAGTGAGCTTCTACACAACAAGACGGGCAGCCAGCAGCATCTTCATTCTGAGTGTACCATTCTACAGAGCATCACTTTATCTGAGATCATTTATTCCTAGGATGACTCGAGTTTGGAACATGTTCATGAAGCATAATGACGTCACAGAAATAAAGTCAGTTGATGAAATGAAATCGCTGACCCATAGATGGCTTCAACTTAATCCTGTTCCATATTTGTATGTCTCATGACAATAAAAAGACTTTAAAATGAGCTGATATAGGTAACAGTTATTATCAAATAAATAAAGTTAGGAACCTTAACCTAACCTTATAATATCCTGTGTAAACGAGAGAGAGAGAGAAACAGACAGACAGACAGAGAGTGAGGCGCAGTAACACTGGACATTGCTGGTGTTTTCGACCGAGTATGGCACTAGGGGGATTTGGGCAAAACGGTAAGCAGTAGGAGTCGCTGGCTCTTCACTACCTTCAAGTGAGATCTCGTAGCACAGTTCTCAACGAGACAGAGTCAACAAGACACAATATTGGTGAAAGAGTTTCACAGGGAACAATGCTTGTGCCATTGTTATGGAATTTCATCTTCAATGATCTTCATCTCATCCGCCAAGCTCATGCATATGCATACGCCTGTACACTTATATTTATTATCCAAAAGAGAAAATGCCAGCTGCTCTAAGATACATCAATTACTAGCTAACAGCTGTCAGCCTGGGGAAAACGATTTAAGGTCATATTTGCGCTCGAGAAAAAGGAAATGAAGATGGTCTCTAGGAACCATGCTAGAAATGCTGGAGTAGTGGTAAGAAGGACTGGGAGAGTGGTGGTACCCGGGGATGGGAGAGTGGTGGTACACGGGGATGGGAGAGTGGTGGTACCAGGGGATGGGAGAATGGTGGTACCCGGGGATGGGAGAGTGGTGGTACCCGGGGATGGGAGAGTGGTGGTACCAGGGGATGGGAGAGTGGTGGTACCCGGGGATGGGAGAGTAGTGGTACCCGGGGATGGGAGAGTGGTGGTACCCGGGGATGGGAGAGTGGTGGTACCAGGGGATGGGAGAGTGGTGGTACCCGGGGATGGGAGAGTGGTGGTACCAGGGATGGGAGAGTGGTGGTACCCGGGGATGGGAGAGTGGTGGTACCCGGGGATGGGAGAGTGGTGGTACCCGGGGATGGGAGAGTGGTGGTACCCGGGGATGGAGAGTGGTGGTACCCGGGGATGGGAGAGTGGTGGTACCAGGGATGGGAGAGTGGTGGTACCCGGGGATGGGAGAGTGGTGGTACCCGGGATGGGAGAGTGGTGGTACCCGGGGATGGGAGAGTGGTGGACCGGGGATGGGAGATGGTAGTACCCGGGGATGGGGAGAGTGGTACCCGGGGATGGGAGAGTGGTGGTACCAAAGGATGGGAGAGTGGTGGTACCCGGGGATGGGAGAGTGGTGGTACCCGGGGATGGGAGAGTGGTGGTACCGGGGATACGAGAGTGGTGGTACCAGGGATGGGAGAGTGGTGGTACCAGGGGATGGGAGAGTGGTTGTACCCGGGGATGGGAGAGTGGTGGTACCCGAGGATGGGAGAGTGGTGGTACCCGGGATGGGAGAGTGGTGGTACCCGGGGATAGGAGAGTGGTGGTACCCGGGGATGGGAGAGTGGTGGTACCCGGGGATGGGAGAGTGGTGGTACCAGGGATGGGAGAGTGGTGGTACCAGGGATGGGAGAGTGGTGGTACCCGGGGATGGGAGAGTGGTGGTACACGGGGATGGGAGAGTGGTGGAACCCGGGGATGGGATAGTGGTGGTACAAGGGGATGGGAGAGTGGTGGTACAGGGGATGGGAGAGTGGTGGTACCCGGGGATGGGAGAGTGGTGGTACCAGGGATGGGAGAGTGGTGGACCAGGGATGGGAGGGTGGTGGTACCCGGGGATGGGAGAGTGGTGGTACCCAGGGATGGGAGAGTGGTGGCACCGGGGATGGGAGAGTGGTGGACCCGAGGATGGGAGAGTGGTGGTACCCGGGGATGGGAGAGTGGTGGTACCGGGGATGGAGAGTGGTGGTACCAGGATGGGAGAGTGGTGGTACCCGGGGATAGGAGAGTGGTGGTACCCGGGGATGGGAGAGTGGTGGTACCCGGGGATGGGAGAGTGGTGGTACCCGGGGATGGGAGAGTGGTGGTACCAGGGGATGGGAGAGTGGTGGTACCCGGGGATGGGAGAGTGGTGGTACCCGGGGATGGGAGAGTGGTGGAACCCGGGGATGGGAGAGTGGTGGTACCAGGGGATGGGAGAGTGGTGGTACAGGGGACTGGAGAGTGATGGTACCCGGGGATGGGAGAGTGGTGGTACCAGGGATGGGAGAGTGGTGGTACCAGGGGATGGGAGAGTGGTGGTACACGGGGATGGGAGAGTGGTGGTACCAGGGATGGGAGAGTGGTGGTACCAGGGGTGGGAGAGTGGTGGTACACGGGGATGGGAGAGTGGTGGTACCCGGGGATGGGAGAGTGGTGGTACCCGGGGATCGGAGAGTGGTGGTACCCGAGGATGGGAGAGTGGTGGTACCAGGCGATGGGAGAGTGGTGGTACCAGGGATGGGAGAGTGGTGGTACCAGGGATGGGAGAGTGGTGGAGCCGGGGATGGGAGAGTGGTGGCACCCGGGATGGAGAGTGGTGGACCAGGGATGGGAGAGTGGTGGTACCAGGGATGGGAGAGTGGTGGTACCAGGGGTGGGAGAGTGGTGGTACACGGGATGGGAGAGTGGTGGTACCGGGGATGTGAGAGGTGGTACCCGGGATGGGAGAGTGGTGGACCCGAGGATGGAGAGTGGTGGTACCGGGGATGGGAGAGTGATGGTCACCCGGGGATGGGAGAGTGGTGGACCCGGGGATGGGAGAGTGGTGGACCAGGATGGGAGAGTGGTGGTACCAGGGATGGGAGAGTGGTGGACCCGGGGATGGAGAGTGGTGGTACCCGGGGATGGGAGAGTGGTGGACCCGGGATGGGAGAGTGGTGGTACCGGGGATGGGAGAGTAGGGTACCAGGAGATGGAGAGTGGTGGTACCGGGATGGAGAGTGGTGGTACCCGGGGATGGGAGAGTGGTGGAACCCGGGGATGGGAGAGTGGTGGTACCAGGGGATGGGAGAGTGGTGGTACAGGGGATGGGAGAGTGGTGGTACCCGGGGATGGGAGAGTGGTGGTACCAGGGATGGGAGAGTGGTGGTACCAGGGGATGGGAGAGTGGTGGTACACGGGGATGGGAGAGTGGTGGTACCAGGGATGGGAGAGTGGTGGTACACGGGGATGGGAGAGTGGTGGTACCAGGGATGGGAGAGTGGTGGTACACGGGGATGGGAGAGTGGTGGTACCCGGGGATGGGAGAGTGGTGGTACCCGGGGATGGGAGAGTGGTGGTACCAGGGATAGGAGAGTGGTGGTACCAGGGGTGGGAGAGTGGTGGTACCAGGGGATGGGAGAGTGGTGGTACCCGGGGATGGGAGAGTGGTGGTACCGGGGATGGGAGAGTGGTGGAACCCGGGGATGGGAGAGTGGTGGTACCAGGGATGGGAGAGTGGTGGTACCAGGGATGGGAGAGTGGTGGTACCAGGGATGGGAGAGTGGTGGTACACGGGGATGGGAGAGTGGTGGTACACGGGGATGGGAGAGTGGTGGTACCAGGGATGGGAGAGTGGTGGTACCAGGGGTGGGAGAGTGGTGGTACACGGGGATGGGAGAGTGGTGGTACCAGGGATGGGAGAGTGGTGGTACCAGGGGTGGGAGAGTGGTGGTACACGGGGATGGGAGAGTGGTGGTACCAGGGGATCAAACTGATAATCTTGGGTGAAATTCGACACAAACTGACCATGAAGAACAGTATTGTAAATCTTACAAACAAAGTGGTCAGGAAGCTCTCATAACTTAGAAGTATCTATTCGACAGAAGAGGATGCAAGAATCTGTACGAGGAACAACACGCTCACAGCGTGAGTATCTTTGGACTGAACACAGCTTGGATAGATCTATCATTTCAACAGAGCCTTCAACACAGGAGGGCTGTGGTTGGCATTACTGCAATGTACAAGGCCAATATTATCAAAGTACGAAATTTAGCTCCACTCCACGGACAGCGAGAAGTGATCTTGTACACAACAAGACGGGCAGTAAGCAGCAACTATACTCTGGCTGTACTTTTATCTAGAACATCATTTCATATGAGATCATTAATTCCTAGGATGACTCGAGTCTGGAACATGTTCGTACAGCATAATGACATCAAAGAAATAAAGTCAGTTGACCAAATGAAATCGCTGGTCCACAGATGGCTCCAACTTTATACTTTTCAATATTTGTTTCTTCATGAAGAGAGATACAAATATCCTTTTCAATATTTGTATCTCTCATAAAGATCTTTAAAATGTGCTTTTTTAGGTAACAGCTCTTATCCTGCAATTGAGTTAGGAACCTTAACCTAACCTTGTAAAACCCTTGTGTAAAAAAAAGAAGAGCAGAGAGAGAGAGAGAAGGGGGGCAATGGGAACGCGTGCCACTGCTAATCACAAACCTCGAGATGAAAAGAGTGATGAAGAAAAGTGGGTAGGATAACTAGATAAGTGATATCTCTCTTTCTCTCTGTCTTATTTTCGCGGATGTAATCAATAACACTGACACGTATTTTGTATACCACTAGGAGGTGAAAATGGAACTCATTTCATTATAAATGTTTTTTTCTGTTTGGGCCAGGTGGTTCAAGGTAGTAAAACGATGTATCTTTGAGGATGAATCAGAGGAGTATACGAATATCTCATGGGCAACACATGATGCATTTCTAATGCCTGAGTTGTATCTCACTCCAGCAATATCATCACTGCTTCAACTCTTCCCTGATGATTCCAAATCTCCATCAATGATTCGTCAAGCAATGAATATCATTAAACATGCTCTTAATTTGCTTAATCCTGGACAGCTATTAATCATTACAATTTTTAGTTCGGCTAAACAAATTCACAAAGATATATGGAGAACAAATTTGTAATCTTACTCGGTGGATTTACATAATGTTGAAGGATGAGTTATAGAAGGAGAAGAGGGAATATAAATGTGTAAATTGAAGGATTATGTGAATTAAAATAAGGGTCGGATGCGAAAAGTGGGTCATAATAAGCGTGTATGCACCTGGAGAAGAGAGGAGTGTAGAGGAGAGAGAGAGATTTTGAGAGATGTTAAGCGAATGTATAGGAACTTTTGAACCAAGTGAGAGAGTAATTGTAGTAGGAGACCTAAATGCTAAAGTAGGAGAAACATGTAGAGAGGGTGTGGTAGGTAAGTTTAGGGTGCCAAGTGTAAATGATAATGGGAGCCCTTTGATTGAACTTTGTATAGAAAGGGGTTTAGTTATAGGTAATACATATTTTAAGAAAAAGAGGATAAATAAGTATACAAGATATGATGTAGGGCGTAATGACAGTAGTTTGTTGGACTACGTATTGGTAGATAAAAGACTGTTGAGTAGACTTCAGAATGTACATGCTTATAGAGGGGCCACAGATATATCAGATCACTTTTTAGTTATAGCTACAGTGGGAGTAAAAGGTAGAGGGGATACAAGGAAAATAGAAGCAGTAAGAAAGAGAGAGGTGAAGGTTTATAAACTAAAAGAGGAGGCAGTTAGGGTAAGATATAAACAACTATTGGAAGATAGATGGGCTAGTGAGAGTGTAGGCAATGGGGTCGAAGATGTATGGGGTAGATTTAAAAATGTAGTGTTAGAGTGTTCAGCAGAAGTTTGTTGTTACAGGAAAGTGGGTGCGGGAGGGAAGAAGAGTGATTGGTATAATGATGATGTAAAGAGAGTAGTAAGGGAGAAAAAGTTAGCATATGAGAGGTTTTTACAAAGTAGAAGTGATGCAAGGATGCAAGGAGGGAAGAGTATATGGAGAGAAAAAGAGAGGTTAAGAGAGTGGGGAAGCAATGTAAAAAGAGAGCAAATGAGAAAGTGGGTGAGATGTTATCAACAAATTTTGTTGAAAATAAGAATAAGTTTTGGAGTGAGATTAATAAGTTGAGGAAGCCTAGGGAACAAATGGATTTGACAGTTAAAAATAGGAGAGGAGAGTTTGGTAAGAGGTGTGGGGTTAAAAGATAAAGAATCATATACAAAGTGGGAGTTGTCACAGTTGCTTTTTGCTGATGACACTGTGCTTTTGGGAGATTCTGAAGAGAAGTTGCAGAGGTTGGTGGATGAATTTGGTAGGGTGTGTAAAAGACGAAAATTGAAAGTGAATATAGGAAAGAGTAAGGTGATGAGGATAACAAAAAGATTAGGTGACGAAAGATTGGATATCAGATTGGAGGGAGAGAGTATGGAGGAGGTGAATGTATTCAGACATTTGGGAGTGGACATGTCAGCAGATGGGTCTATGAAGGATGAGGTGAATCATAGAATTGATGAGGGGAAAAGGGTGAGTAGAGCACTTCGGAGTCTGCGGAGACAAAGAACTTTGTTCATGGAAGTAAAGAACATAAGAAAGGAGGAACACTGCAGCAAGCCTGTTGGCCCATACTAGGCAGGTCTTTCACAATCCATCCCACTAACAGAATAATTGCCCAACCATATAAGAGTGTTATACCAACACTCTTATATGGGTGTGAAGCATGGGTGATGAATGTTGCAACGAGGAGAAGGCTGGAGGCAGTGGAGATGTTGTGTCTGAGGTCAATGTGTGGTGTGAATAAAATGCAGAGAATTCGGAGTTTGGAAATTAGGAGGAGGTGAGGGATTACCAAAACTATTATCCAGATAGCTGAGGAGGGGTTGTTGAGGTGGTTCGGACATGTGGAGAGGATGGAACGAGACAGAATGACTTCGAGAGTGTATAAATCTGTAGTGGAGGGAAGGCGGGGTAGGGGTTGGCCTAGGAAAGGTTGGAGGAAGGGGGTAAAAGAGGTTTTGTGTGCGAGGGGCTTGGACTTCCAGCAAACATGTGTGAGCGTATTTGATAGGAGTGAATGGAGACAAATGGTTTTTAATACTTGACGTGCTGTTGGAGTGTGAGCAAAGTAACATTTATGAAGGGATTCAGGGAAACCGTCAGGCCGGACTTGAGTCCTGGAGATGGGAAGTAGTGCCGGCACTCTGAAGGAGGGTTTAATGTTGCAGTTTTATAACTGTAGTGTAAAGCACCCTCTGGCAAGGCAGTGATGGAGGAATGATGATGAAAGTTCTTTATCGGACCCTGCCTTGGTGGAATCGGCAAATGTGTTAATAAAATAAAATAATATATATATATATATATATATATATATATATATATATATATATATATATATATATATATATATTAACACATCGGCCGATTCCCACGAAGGCAGGGTGGCCCGTAAAAGAAAAATTTTCATCATTGACTCATCACTGTCTTGCCATAGGGTGCTTTACACTACAGTTATAAAACTGCAACATTAACACCCTCCTTCAGAGTGCAGAGTGCCGGTTTCCTGAATCCCTTCATAAATGTTACTTTGCTCACACTCCAACAGCACGTCAAGTATTAAAAATAATTATTTCCATTCACTCCTATGAAATACGCTCACGCATGCTTGCTGGAAATCAAGCCCTCGCACACAAAACCTCCTTTACCCTCTCCTCCAACCTTTCCTAGGCCGACCGCTACCCTGATTTCCCTCCACTACAGATTTATACACTCTTGAAGTCATTCTGCTTTCGTTCCATTCTCTCAACATTTCCGAACCACCTCAACAACCATCCTCAGCCCTCTACATAATAGTTTTGTAATCCTGCACCTCCTCGTAATTTCCAAACTACGAATTTCTGCATTATATTCACACCACACATTGACCTCAGACATGACATCTCCACTGCCTCCAGCCTTCTCCTCGTTGCAACATTCATCACCCATGCTTCACACCTATATAAGAGTGTTGGTATAACTATACTCTCATACATTCCCCTCTGGCAACTGGCAACTGGCACTGGCAACTGCAGTGGAGGGAGCTGTTAGGCTTTACACTAGAAAAGTTAGTGGTGTTGATTATGGGGAAAACAGTGAAGTCCCAGTCTAGTAATGTTATGAATTTTAGGGAACTAGTAATAGGCAGAATAAGGTCGATATTGGAAAGTCAGTGGCACTAGGTGACAAGGACAGTAATAGGTATAGTGGAAAACAGAAAATGAACAAGAAGAGTAAAGAGAAGGGAGGTTTTCTGAACATTTTTTATAACAATAGTCGTAGTGAGAAATAAGATGGACGAATTGAGTTAGTTGCAAGTGCAAGTAATATTGATGTTTTTGCATTAACTGAGACGTGGTTTAATATGAAAATCGGGAAAGCCTGCTGAATGTCACATTCAGGGTTTTAAATTATTCCAAGTAGACAGAATTATCGGGAAGGGGGTGGGGTGGCACTCTATGTCCGTGATCATTTAAATTGTTGCATAAAAAGGGTATAAAGTCTGAAATAATACATACAGAGTCTGTCTGGATAGAATATTCAGAGGGTGTGAAAAATTGATTTTAGGCGTGATATATCGTCCTCCAAACTAAAATAGGGAACAAGGAAACTACTTTGGGAGGAAATTGTTAAGACCACAAAGCATGATAACGTAGTAATTCTAGGGGACTTTAACTTTAGTCAGATTGATTGGAATTTCTTGACAGGTAATTTAGAATCCAACGACTTTTTAGAAGTAGTTCAGGATTGTTTTTTGAAGCAGTTTGTGACAGAACCTACAAGGGAAAATAGCTTACTTGACTTGGTTCTGGCAAACAAGGAATCCCTTGTTAATAATTTAGAAATTACAGAGGAACTCTGCACAAGCGACCACAAGTCAATTACCTTTAGCATTGAATGGATGTATGATAGTAGGGATAATTCAGTAACAGTCCCAGACTTTTGCTTAGCAGATTATAATGGGCTTAGAGAACACTTATCAACTGTGGACTGGAGTAACGAAGAGAGCTATCAATATGACAGCTTTCTTAACACTATACAGGCTGCCCAAAGAACATTTATCCCGTATAAAGAAATTAGATCAAGTAGAAATGACCCAAAATGGATGAATAATAGGCTCAAATATCTTTTAAGGCAGAAGAAAGAAATTTATAGGCGCATAAATAGAGGTGAGGGTCATCTTATAAATCAGTACACTGACATTAAGAGGGACGTTAAAAAGGGTATAAGAAAAGCTAAACGGGACTATGAAATTAAAGTTGCTAGGGATTCAAAAACTAACCCAAAAAGTTTTTTCCAGGTTTATAGAATAAAAGTTAGGGATAAGATAGGTCCTCTTAAAAATAACTCTGGGCATCTTACTGACAAGGAGAATGGTATGTGCTCTATTTTTAATAATTATTTTCTTTCGGTTTTCACACAGGAAGACACTAATAATATCCCAGTAATTAATGTTTATAGTGGCCCTGAAGAAGATAAATGATGTAATATCACAGTCACTAGCGAAATAGTTATGAAACAGCTGGACCGACTGAAACAAAATAAATCGCCTGTTCCTGATGAGCTTTTTGCAAGGGTTCTTAAAATTAAGGAATGCAAAATGGAACTCTGTGAACCAATATCTAACATTTTTAATTTATCTCTTCAAACAGGTGTAGTGTCTGATATGTGGAAGATGGCTAATGTAATTCCTATTTTTAAAGCAGGGGAAAAGTCACTACCGTCAAATTACCGCCCAATAAGCCTAACCTCAATTGCAGGCAAATTACTAGAGTCAACTATAGCTGATATTATTAGAAGCCATTTAGATAACCATAATTTGATTAATGATACCCAGCATGGATTCACGAGTGGCCGTTCCTGCCTATCTAATTTATTAACCTTCTTTAGTAAAGCTTTTGAGGCTATTGATCACGATAAAGAATTCGACATTGTTTATTTAGATTTTAGTAAGGCTTTTGATAGAGTACCACACCAGAGACTGTTAAAGAAACTAACAGCTCATGGCATTGGGGGAAAAGTGCTGTCATGGATCGAGTCATGGCTCACCAATAGGAAGCAGAGAGTGTGCATAAATGGGGTTAAATCCAAGTGGGGATCTGTAACAAGTGGTGTTCCACAGGAATCAGTCTTAGGCCCGTTGTTGTTTATAATATATATCAATGACCTTGATGAGGGAATTACTAGTGATATGAGCAAATTCGCCGATGACACGAAGATAGGTAGGATAATTGATTCAAACGTAGATGTCAGGGAACTTCAGGAGGATTTAGACAAACTCAATTCCTGGTCAGAAAAGTGGCAGATGCAGTTCAATGTAGATAAATTCAAGGTTCTGAAGCTCAGGAGTGTCCATAACCCAAGCACTTATAAGTTAAATAACGAGAACTTAGCCATACAGATTGCGAAAAGGACTTGGGGGTTATGGTACAGCAACCTAAACCAAGACAGCAATGCCTAAGCGTACGTAATAAGGCAAACAGATAACTGGGATTTATATCAAGAAGTGTAAGCAACAGAAGTCCAGAGGTTATATTACAGCTTTATACATCGTTATTAAGGCCTCACCTAGATTACGCAGCTCAGTTCTGGTCTCCATATTACAGAATGGATATTAATTCGTTAGAAAACATTCAGCGTAGAATGACAAAGTTAATTCATAGCATTAGAAATCTTCCGTATGAAGAAAGATTGAAGACCCTAAATTACATTCACTTGTAAGACGAAGAATGAGGGGAGACATGATCGAGGTATATAATGGAAGATGGGTATTAATAAGGGGATATAAATAAGGTCTTGAGGATATTCTCCAAGAGAGAGAACCCTGCAATAATGGATTCAAATTGGATAAGTTTAGATTTAGAAAGGATATAGGAAAATAATGGTTTGGTAATAGGGTTGTTGATGAGTGGAACAGTCTGCCTAGTAGGGTTGTTGAAGCTAGGACCTTTGGTAGTTTCAAATTTAGGTTGGATAAATACATGAGTGAGAGGGGTTGGATTTGAGTGGGACTCGCATATGAGTTAATTGAATCATCAAAGCTTATTTCTTGGGTAGAATTGAAAATTAGGTTGGTCAATTATTCTGTTAGTGGGATGGATTGTGAAGGACCTGCCTAGTATGGGCCAACAGGCCTGCTGCAGTGTTCCTCCTTTCTTATGTTCTTTACTCCATGGACAAAGTTCTTTGTCTCCACAGACTCTGAAGTGCACCACTCACCCTTTTCCCCTCATCAATTCTATGATTCACCTCATCCTTCATAGACCCATCTGCTGACTTGTGCACTCCCAAATATCTGAATACATTCACCTCCTCCATACTCTCTCCCTCCAATCTGATATCCAATCTTTCGTCACTTAATATTTTTGTTATCCTCATCACCTTACTCTTTCCTATATTCACTTTCAATTTCCTTCTTTTACATACCCTACCAAATCCATCCACCAACCTCTGCAACTTCTCTTCAGAATCTCCCAAAAGCACAGTGTAATCAGCAAAAAGCAACTGTGACAACTCCCACTTTTGTTTGATTCTTTACCTTAACCCCACACCTCTGCCAAGACCCTCGCATTCACTTTTCTTACAACCCCAACTATAAATATATTGAACAACCACAGTGCCATCACACATCCTTGTCTAAGGCCTACTTTTACTGGGAAATAATCTCCCTCTCTCCTACACACTCTAACCTGAGCCTCACTATCCACTGCTTTCAGTAACCTACCTCCTATTCCATACACCTGCAACATCTGCCACATTGCCCTCCCCCTTTCCACCCTACAATACGCCTTTTCTAAGTCCATAAATGACACAAAAAACTCTTTACCCTTATCTAAATACTGTTCACCTATATGTTTCACTGTAAACACTTGGTCTACACACCCCCTACCATTCCTAATGCCCCCTTGTTCATCTGCTATCCTGCTCTCCGTCTTACTCTAAATTCGTTCAATAATAACTCTACCATACACTTTACCTGGTATACTCAACAGACTTATTCCCCTATCATTTTTGCACTCTCTTTTGTCTCCTTTGCCTTTAAACGAAGGAACTATACAGACTTTCTGCCAATCCCTAGGTACCTTACCCTCCTTCATACATTTATTAAATAATAGCACCAACCACTCCAAAACTATATCCCCACCTGCTTTTAACATTTCTATCTTTATCCCATCAATCCCAGCTGCCTTACCCCTTTCATTCTACCCACTGCCTCACGAACTTCCCCACACTTACAACTGGCTCTTCCACACCCTACAATATGTTATTCCTCCTGCCCTATACTCGAAATCATAGTTTCCCCTGTCTTAATCAACATTTAATAATTCCTCAAAATATTCCGATACCTCTAACTCTCCATTTAATAACTCTCCTCTGCTATTTTTAACAGTCAAATCCATTTGTTCCCTAGGCTTCCTCAACTTATTAATCTCACTCCAAACTTTTTCTTATTTTCAACAAAATTTGTTGATAACATCTCACCCACTCCCTCATTTGCTCTCTTTTTACATTGCTTCACCACTCTCTTAACCTCTTTTTCTTTCCATATACTCTTCCTCCTTGCATCACTTCTACTTTGTAAAAACCTCTCATATGCTAACTTTTTCTCCCTTACTACTTTCTTTACATCATCATTCCACCAATCGCTCTTCTTCCTCCCGCACCCACTTTCCTGTAACCACAAACGTCTGCTGAACACTCTAACACTACATTCTTAAACCTACCCTATACATCTTCGACCTCATTGCCTACACCTCACTCAGCCCATCTATCTTCCAATAGTTGTTTATATCTTACCCTAACTGCCTCCTCTTTAGTTTATAAACCTTCACCTCTCTCTTACTTACTGCTTCTATTTTCCATGTATCCATCTACCTTTACTCCCACTTTAGCTAAAACTAAAAAGTGATCTGATATATCTGTGACCCTCATAAACATGTACATTCTGAAGTCTACTCAACAGTCTTTTATCTACCAATACGTAGTCCAACAAACTACTGTCATTACGCCCTACATCATATCTTGTATACTTATTTATCCTCTTTTCTTAAAATATGTATTACCTATAACTAAACCCCTTTCTATACAAAGTTCAATCAAAGGGCTCCCATTATCATTTACACCTGGCACCCTAAACTTACCTACCACCCTCCTACATGTTTCTCCTATTTAGCATTTAGGTCCCCTACAACAATTACTCTCACTTGGTTCAAAAGTTCCTATACATTCGCTTAACATCTCCCAAGATCTCTCTCTCCTTATATATATATATATATATATATATATATATAAATATAATATATATATATATATATATATATATATATATATATATATATATATATATATATATATATATATATATATATATATATATATATATATATATATGTCGTGTCGATTAGATAAAACTGGTCAATTAGCAAGAACTCATTTAAAATTAAGTCCTTTCTAAAATTTCTCTTATACGTTTAAAGATAATTTTTTTCATTTATGTAAATGTAAAAATTTAATTTTGTTCCTAGAGAAACTTTGAAAACCTACCTAACCTTATTATAACAAGCACAATTTAATTTAGCCTAACCCAACTAAATATATTTTAGATACTTTTACAATAATTTAATAATAAACAAACACAATAAAATATATTTTTTCGTTAGGTTCTGAATGATTTTTGCGAAATTATTGCATACATAAATTTTCGCTTGTCTTATATGGCAAGATGAGCGTTGCTATTTAAGCCAAAATCGAGAGTTTTACCTAATCGGCACGACTATATATATATATATATATATATATATATATATATATATATATATATATATATATATATATATATATATATATATATATATATATATATATATATATATGCAAGACACAATGAGGTCAACGACATCATAAAGAGAACCTCGCTACAGCTGATGCCCAGCCAGAGAGAGCCTCGATCACTAGCAGCCAACAACGCCCACAACCCAGCAAACTCGCCCTGACGGGATCACCATCTATCCTTGGAAGAATGGCAAGCTCTTAGCATGGGATTATACCCCGTGTCGACACTGTCTGACACTTACATCCATCACAGTGTTGGGCGACAGGGAGGAGCTGCTGACCACAGAGAGGAGTACAAGATCGGCAAGTACAGGGGCATAAGCCAACAGTATAAATTTGTCCCAGTGGGGTCGGAGACCTTGGGAGCGTGGGGAAAAATGCAACACGTTTCCTTAAAGAGCTGGGTTCCAGACTCATCGACACCACCAGGGACCCAAGGGCAGCCACGTTCATGTTCCAGCGTCTCAGCGTGGCCATCCAGAGGGAAACGCATGCTGCATACTCGGCTCGCGTCCGGCTTCGGAGGAGCTGGAGGAGATTCATAATCTTTGACATATTGTACCATTGTATTCATGTTCATGTTTGTGTGTTTTATAAATGTATTCTGTCTATTAATAAAGCATTTATATGTATGTAAAAAAAAAAAAAAAAAAAAATATATATATATATATATATATATATATATATACCGATTAGGTAAAACTTGCGATTTTGGCTTAAATACGAATAAGGCAAGCGAAAATTAGTGTATGCAATAATTCCGCAAACAATAACCGACAAAAATATCTTAACTATGCAAGACAAGCCACGGGAGTTGGAAATCCTTATTTCAAGTACTTTCACACGTCTCAGTGCATCGTCAGGAGCTATGCAATGCTGCAATGCAGTAACTGAATAAGTGAGGGGAAGTTTTCTCAGAGTAACGCAGTGCGGGTTTGTCACCTGCCGCAGCCTCTCGGAATGTGAGCCAACGGTTTGGTGCCACCCCGCACCCCCAACATCCCCATCCCCCCCTATGTGGGGTAGGAGGGTTTTGAAAAGTCAAGGATTATAAAATTAGAAGATATAATAGCCAGCCCCTAGCTTTTTCTAGCCGCTTAGAACAGGTCATGTGACTTGAGAAAATACGTTCCTCAGTGGATGCTATACATATGGACTGCTATTATTCTGTGTAACCTTTATAATTATTAAAAGAAATCAAATGATTGTGCTTTTTGTCCGTTTAAATGTCCTGGTCTGGGGTGCTCGAATGTTGCCAGGGTACTCAGAAGTATCTCTTCATATTTTCCTAAATATTGTCTACTAGTCTTCTCAGTATCGATTAATATGCCTTATTTGGGAATTTTCTATACTATTCCGATAATTTTTCTATGATCCAAATGACCTGTTATAAGGCTGGAAAAAAGCCAAGCTTTTATATCTTCTAATTTCATATCTTCTAATTTCATATCTTCTAATTTCATATCTTCTAATTTCATATCTTCTAATGTTATATCTTCTAATTTCATATCTTCTAATTTCATATCTTCTAATTTCATATCTTCTAATTTCATATCTTCTAATTTCATATCTTCTAATTTCATATCTTATAATGTTATATCTTCTAATGTTATATCTTCTAATTTCATATCTTCTAATTTCATATCTTCTAATTTCATATCTTCTAATTTCATATCTTCTAATTTCATATCTTCTAATTTCATATCTTCTAATTTCATATCTTCTAATGTTATATCTTCTAATTTCATATCTTCTAATTTAATATCTTCTAATTTCATTTCTTCTAATTTCAATATTCTAATTTCATAATCCTTGACTTCTCAAAACCCTCCTACCTCATATGGGGATGGATGGTGGTGGTGAGGGGTGTCAGCAAACCGTTAGCTCACATTCTGAGAGAGGCTGCGGCAGGTGACAAACCCGCACTGCGCTACTCTGAGAAAACTTCCCCTCAATCCTTCAGTTGTTGCCTTGCAACACTGCATAGCTCATGATGATGCACGAGAAGTGTGAAAGTCCTTGAGCTGAAGATTTCCACCCCCCGTGGATTGTCTTGCATTTATATATATATATATATATATATATATATATATATATATATATATATATATATATATATATATATATATATATTGTCTCTACGTCCACAGCAGGAATGTAACCTGCAAACTCTATATCAGAGTCCACGGTACTTTACCACGGAGCCAGACCCCAGATAAGTATGGCGTATAGCCGAAGCTACACGATGTTTCCCATATCCTGGGGCACAAGGCTTGTCTTCAAAGTTATTTCATCAAATCCTGCCACATGCAGTGGACAACGAAAGATATTTGAAATGCTTAACAATTCGCAAACCGGTGAAATTATTTACAAACATTGTCTCTACGTCCACAGTAGGACTCCCTGCAAACTGTATCAGGGTCTGGCTCTATGCTTAAGTACTGTGGACACTGCCATAACATACTTGAGCGAGATACGGAAGCGCAAAAATAAACCCAGTGAAAAGCAATTAGGTGAGAACACACACACATACAGATACATAAATACATAACACACACACACACACACACACACACACACACACACATACATACATACACAGCTTTAAGAAGAGGTATGATAAAGTTCATGAAGCAGGGGGAGAATAAACCTAGTAGTGACCAGTGAAAAGGAGAGGTCAGGAGCAACAACAATTAAGTGAGTACAATTAGGTGAGTACTCTTACACAGCACCAGCATGGAGCCAACACCTGGTCAAACACGTCAAGAAATTAGAGAAAGGGCAAAGGTTTGCAACAAGATTAGCCTCGAAACTGAGGGGTTTGTCCTATGAGGAGAGGTTAAGGAAACTCAGCCTGACAACACTGGAAGACAGGAGGGCCAGGGGACGACATGATAACAACATATAAAATACTGAGAGGATTTGACAGGGTGGTTAGCGACAGAATGTTTCAGAAATGTGACAGAAATAAGGTCACAGCTGGAAGCTGAAACTCAGATAAGTCACAGGGATGTTAGGAAGTATTTCTTCAGCCACAGAGTTATCAGGAGCTGGAACAATCTGGAGAGTGATGTAGTGGAGGAGGATCCATACATACCTTTAAGAAGAGGTATGTTGAAGCTAATGGAGCAGGGAGAGAGTGGAGCTAGTAGGGACTAGTGAAGAGGCGGGACCTACGTGGTCTCTTGTTGCATATCCACATACTTTGCAATAGATTTTAGGACAAGAATGAAATGGTGAATAAAACCTTGCGATATCGTGATAAGAATTCATTACAAAAGAAAAAGTTCTGAAGACTGCGATGAGAAAGAGATAGGTAAGTGCCCGGCCGGGGTAGGATTCACGCACTGATCACTTAATAATTATTCTTAGTATGTTATTCACTCACTTTGATTTAATGACAGTACTAAATACGAACCCCAGATTGGTGCGTATTTAGTACCCGGATATTATTATATAGCACCAAAAATTATAAGATTCTTGCTGTGAAGGCAACTGGGTAGATGGTTGTACACACAAGCCCGCCAGTGTCTCAGAACACACAGTACAGACGCTAAACAAAACATGTATTACATAGGTTTTTACAGAATTAGGTTCCGGGCTCTTAACTGTACTAGATTTAACAAACTCATTGAGCCTTGTTAAGATATTCAGCTCAGTTTGAAAGCATCTTTGTTGCAGATTATTCAGTACTGAAACTTAGGATCTAGGATGTGAGTTCATCTATCTCTAGCGATTTCTTTCTTACCTTACTTTTTATCTCTCTCTTCTCTCTCTCTCTCCCCTCTCTCCTCTCCTCTCTCTCTCTCTCTTCACTTAAAACTTCCATTACATTTACACCTGCATTATACTCTGAAAAGTTAAATTGCTCTAAGTGAGGGACTTACGCTTCAATCATCGTGTCACTTGCTCTTCTATATACATGAACAGGCAACTTGCAAAATGATTATTAGAAATATGGAGATAACATAATCTGGAGTCCGGAAGAGTGAAGTAGGTGTTGGAGGCTTAAGACGCCAGCAAAGAAGGCTGCTTGAATGATGTGTAGGTGACTGGGTGGTCGGCTACGTGTGGAAGGGAGACCAGTGTAGGTAGAGATGGCCAGGTGACGACTCTATCTTGGAAAGATAAATGCTGCTATTATCTCAGCTCGCATGTGCCTAAATCACTCACAGATAGGCGTACGGCCTTTAAAAAAATGGTGAGGATTAAAAGATGACATAACACTGTAAATTCAAAACAAGGCAGGAATAAATTGGAGTTTAAAATCTTAAACAAGAGTGAAGATCTTGTTGAACCCAACTTAACCCAAAACATAATTTAGACAGGAGTAGAACGAATACTTACAGAGTTGATGGGAGCCGCAAGTCAAGTGACCTACCATAGGTCGGAGACGCACTCGTCACCTCCCACCGGGTGCAGAATGGAGAGGTAGCGGGTGTTATGTACCCACCCTAACTTCCACCACTCCTATCTAATGAACTTTTCCATCACAGTAATTGTTGATTTATCATACAGTTTTATTTTGTGTCGTGGAAATGTAATGTTTCCTGCTGATAACCGATAGACTTTATTTAACCTGACAATTAGTAAAGACGGAGATGCTGGAATAGATGGGCCAGTCATATCGATGGTCTTCATTCATATCTGAGTGGCCATGAGTCAGTCTTATGTCTTATGACAAGTCATTATGAGAAACATGAGGACGGAGGTGTTGCACATGAGTCTTATTCATCAACGTGTCAGTATTGTACCTTTGATCTGATGATACCAACCTCAAAAAGCAACACAATGGAATCTTGGTACACAGAAAATCGTCAACAACTCTATTACTAAATCTCTCACTCACCTAATAAACATGACCTATTTCCACTAATAGACCCTGCCCACTTGTGACCATCATAAATTAGTTTGAAAATATAAAAACCAGTGACTCTTTCTCAGTTTCACGTATTACTGATTGTAATAAAAGCTTTCCCTCATCTCAGTCTGCAGGAAATTACTAATAATAAGTTTGCTTCAATGTATTGTCTAGTGAAATCATTCAAGTGCGTATTAAAACTTACGATGATAGGCAGAGGAGCCTACTTATGAATTACCACAGTGAATGATTTTAAAGGTGAAGTCGAAGCCTTAATCTGATTTATATCTCATTTATAACCCAACTAAACTAGACATTCAACCAAAGAATGAAGAATAGTGCGAAAATTTATTCCTATTTTTTGTATAATTATAAGTTTGGGGAACTTAGTAGCAATGAACTTATATGTAAATGAATAATAATTACATAATTAAGCTGACAGAATCAACAAATAATCTGAAAAATAGTTCCACAAATGGGTAATAGATGGTGAAAATGTATAGGTTAAATTAAACTACCAACTGAAATGTTTTATCATGTTAAATAAAACATCTTATATAAAATATATACTTTAAAAGGTTGCCTGATTTTTGTATTTTTTTCCTCCTCCATCTTTTCCATTTCATTTCGCTCATAAATCGACAACGATTCATCCAATCGACTTCAGATTTTCAGTGTTCGAATACGGCAAGAAGAGTGAGATTTTGGAACAATTGGCGTATTTTTGTGCCCAGTGACCATGGCTGTTGAACCCTTCTCATGATTCTGTAATAGTTTGGATAACTTCCAAAACTCTCTGTGACATAAATTAAAATATTTCAAAAAAATTCCTGGTAATTCAGCGACGGTGGAGAGTGAAGTTCAAATTAGTAGATGTAGATATGACTATTTTATGTCCAAAAGAGTAGGAAATTTTTATTCTCTTTTAAAAAAGTTAAGTATATTTCAGTTTATCTGTTCTGAACGGCTTCAGTATTTAATGGCTGATGCATCTTAGGGCCAGGTAGTGTCCAGTAAGTTATGTATTTGCCTACAGGCAAATTTATTGATGAAGTAAGATAGTAACAAAAACTTGGAATCGTTGGAATCTATGCCATAACTGAAGAATGACTAATCTGACCTGCTTCAAACTTTCACCACTGGTGTGGTTGGCTTCTTGTACACAAGACTGACGCTGCTGTTTGGCGCCATGAATCACAATGTACCACATTTATTGAATATATAATTTTGTTTTTTTCATTCAGTAAAGATTTTTTTCCGATTAGCTTCAAAATATAATTGACGATACATTCTGTAAGTTTAGTTTGAGTGGACGCAGATTTTAAATTTTACTGAAATTGTTAAGAAATTTATAATCTATTAGGTAAAAGGACACAAGTGTAACTAATGTGACATTTTATTGTGGCAACGTTTCGCTCTCCCATGGGTTTATCAAGCTTGATAAAGCTCCTGGAGAGCGAAACGTTGCCACAATAATGTGTCACATTAGTTGCACTTGTGTCCTTTTACCTAACATATTGTCGGTAATTCTCTCAACATTAATACAAATTTATAATCGTGGAGTCATATCAATTACTGGAGGATGACTTTTCTGATCAGCTTTAAATTTTTGTCTTTGGTGCCATTATTAAAACACCTGTGTATATTTCAATTTGTCAATTTTATTGAGTAAAAATGTTTCCCATGTGATAACTATAGAATGCCTCTTCTGATCGGCTTCAAACCTTAAGTGCTAGTGTATCGTATTTGTAAGTACTTTGGATTGTAAGGGGTATTAATTTGCCAATTTTATTTGTCAGGATAGTAGAAAATCAGGATAGTAGAAAATCAGGATAGTAGAAAATCAGGATAGTAGAAAATTTCATATAAAATGCAAATGAGAACAGTTGTAAAAAAAAAATTGCGTTTTTATGGCGCTTTTAAGTTTAACTATTGGCGACTTTCCTATTTTCAGAATATTCTCAATAAAGTTTTTTTGCTTGCTCGCAATTTTTTGTTTATTACTCGAGAACGCCTTATTCGATCGGCTTTAAATTAACAACGCTAGTGTAATATATGTTTGGTAGAATTCCTGGGACAATTTATATGCGTGTGTCCCGTGCACAATGTTATATAAACATTCCAAAATTTGGTTTATGTGCGAGAACTGGAGAAATGTTCCTCTAATCTGTTTCAAAATTTCAACAGTCGTGAATCAGACTTAGAAGAGGTTGGTATATTTGATGGAATGTGTAGTTGCCATTTTGACATTTTTAATCTCGAAATAGAATAGTATTATTTTTCATTATTGTTTTATTTTGCCTTTAATCTTGTGAGAAGCTCTTGATCCAAGGAAGTAGATTTATCTTAGTTTTTTTTTTTGATCGAATGTGAATGAATTCCACTCCACAGGCGGTATAATGGCCCCTACGGATTTAGCGCTATCCTTAATATATAACAATTGTGAACTGCCTCAGTCTTTATTGGTTAATTCATTGTACGGAATGTAAGAAAAGTTTCATAGGTTTAGGCTCCATAGTCACAAATTTTGTTGTATTCTTTGCAATAACTGGTAAATACATCTTCTAGTCACCATTAATCTTTTTAGTGCTGATGTGTTTTCCTTAATTAAAGTCAACAATCTATTGATGTTAGGTTGTGTATGTTATCAATTATCAATTTATTAATAAAAATGGCTACTGTGAAAAAAATGTAGATAGTCTCTTCTGATCATAAATACGTCTCAGTGTTTAGTTAATTTAGTCTTGCTAAGTCAACATAATGTACGCTTATGTTTATGTAACATCTGTGTTCCCTCAGGTCCACTGATAAATTTTATAATGTTAAGTACACAAAGCGCATATATATCTCACTTACCATACTAATTTATTTACTATACTTAGTTTCATATAAGGTGGTCAGTCTTACTTAGAGGAAAGTTTGGACTGATTTAGACCTGTATAGGACCCGATTGGCTTTTTTTTGGGGGGGAAGAAATCGGAAAAAAATGAAATGCTGATTATCATGTAATACAATTTCTGAGTACCTTCAAATTTTCACCCCTAATATTTAAATACATAATCAGTTTATGCTGCTCTCTACACTATTCTAATAGCCTGCACTGAGGCACTTTTCTCGGATCGCACAGAGGTTAATATACATCTAATTATCCTCCCATAGGAATAATAAATAAATTCAAGGCTTGGTGTCAAAAAGCTATGGCAGCACTTATCTCTAATGAACAGCTACTGTCCAACCCTCAAGTGTAGGTTGTGGTATTTATTTCTCCATTATGTAAGTAAAACCAATTGCTCTGTGACCCGTGGCATCCTCAGTACTAATATCCTTCACTCTCTATAGTGAATTGTCACTAGAGTGCTCACGTTATGTTTTGTGTATTATAAGTAACTTGAACAATGTCTTTCTGCCGGAGTTGGTTCAAAATAATGTACCACAAGGGCCAATTGACTAAACAAGATTCCAAATCCAGAGGGATGTACAGGAACTCGGGAGTCAAGAATCTGAAACATTACCCATATTATGGTACTAAGGAGAAATAAGTTTGAATCTATGGAATTTTTTTTAGCTAAACATGTAGATGTAATTTAATTTTATTCATTAATCCATTTTTTATGTGTTATTATAAGATGATGTTGAACCACAGCCAAATTTCTAGTAATATAGTAAATATGGTAAACAAAAACAAATTTATCTCT
>WNWK01026149.1:0-27730 GCA_009830355.1 Cherax destructor
GTTAACCTTGTCGGAAAATCAATTCAAGACTCTTCTCAAAAATCACCTACTCACCCTATACTAAATACTCATACTGTAACAAACTTCCAAACCCAATATTATTTTACTTAAGAAGATCTCAATTTGATATGTTCATCCTCCTTAACACTTGTTGCAATCTCATATCATCATATTGTCATTTAAAATCTTATAGTATCATCATTTTCTTAATTTGAAATAAAATATATATCTAGATGAAACTCTAAAAACTATTTCTAGTATTGTTATTATACTAGTATAGCATCAACATACTGTAATTTGAAATAAATTCTACAACTAGATTAAACTCAACCAATTTCTCTTGTATTGTCTTTAAATAGTATGTATAACCATTTAATAATTTAAATAATACAGAACTTGAATAAACTCAATCAATTTCTTTAGCATTAAGTACTTAGTGAATAAGTCTCTAGAATAAACTGCCCCTAATGCCATGGCATGCCAGTGGCTCTCCTTGCATTACAGTTTTATAATTGTTTTATATTTGTAACTACCAATAACATTGTACACTTGTAACATGCATTGAAATAAAAATTATTACTATTATTATTATTATTATATATATATATATATATATATATATATATATATATATATATATATATATATATATATATATATATGTCGTGCCGATTAGGTAAAACTTGCGATTTTGGCTTAAATAGCAACGCTCACCTTGCCATATAAGACAAGTGAAAATTTGTGTATGCAATAATTTCGCCAAAATCAATCTGAACATAACTAAAAAAAATATATTTCATTGTGTTTGTTTATTATTAAATTAATGTTAACGTATCTAAAATATATTTAGTTGGGTTAGGCTAAATTAAATTGCGCTTATTGTAATAAGGTTAGGTAGGTTTTCAAAGTTTCTCTTGGTACAAAATTATAAATTCTTACATTAACATAAATGAGAAAAATATATCTTTAAACGTATAAGAGAAAATTTTAGAAAGGACCTAATTTTAGATGAGTTCTTGCTAATTGACCAGTTTTACCTAATCGGCACGACATATATATATATATATATATATATATATATATATATATATATATATATATAGTTCCTTGATAATGTGAGTAGTCACGAAAGCGCTTTGAATTCCTCTATTTTTTCATAGTGGTTGTCTTGCATATTTTGATATCACCTGTTTACTGTGATCTTTTTGCATATATATATATATATATATATATATATATATATATATATATATATATATATATATATATATATATATATGTATGTTATTATACACTGTATGTTATATGTATGTTATTATATGTATGTTATATTATATGTTAATAACTACACTGCACTAGCCAGGATTCGAACCTATGATGCTTGGCCGTCTCACGGTGAGCGAAAACACATAATGCCTTAGACCACTGAACCACTCAATCCTTAAGAGTAACGCATTCAGTAGAACTGAATGTTCAACCACCGTAAGTCCTTGGGTAGGAGTACAACATTCAGCTCTACTGAATGCGCTACTCTTAAGGATTGAGTGGTTCAGTGGTCTAAGGCGTTGTGTTTTCGCTCACCATGAGACGGGTCAAAGCATCATAGGTTCGAGTCCTGCCTAGTGTAGTGTAGTTATTGATCAATACCACTCGTTCGTGGTTACAATAATATATACATATATGTATGTGTATGTACTCACTTATTTGTGGTTGCAGTGGTCGAGTCACAGTTCGTGGCTCCACCTCTTCACTGGCCGCTACTAGGTCACTCTTCCCTCTCCATGAACTTTATTATACCTCTTCTTAAAGCTATGTATGGATCCTGCCTCCACTACATCACTTCCTAGACTATTCCACTTCCTGACAACTCTGTGACTGAATAAATACTTCCTAAAATCCCTGTGATTCATGTGAGTCTTCCTTGTTGCTGTCTCCCATCTCTGGAACATCCTGTCTCTGTCCACCGTGTCGATTCCTCTCAGTATTTTATATGTCGTAATCATATCTCCCCTATCTCTCCTGTCTTCCAGTGTCGTCAGGTCGATTTCCGTTAACCTCTCATAGTAGGACATACCCTTTAGCTCCGGGACTAGTCTTGTTGCAAACAAGACTAGTTTGCTTGGCTAGGTGTGGGTTGCAAACTGGAGCTGCATACTCCAATATTGGCCTAACGTACACAGTGTACAGGGTCCTGAAAGATTTCTTATTAAGATGTGGGAATGATGTTCTTAGGTTTGCCAGGCGCCCGTATGCTGCAGCATGTGAGTGTGTGTGTTTGTCTACTCACCTATTTGTGATTGCAGGGGTCGAGACTCAGCTCCTGGCCCCCGCCTCTTCACTGATCGCTATTAGGTCTTCTCTTTCCCTGCTCCATGAGCTTTATCATACCTCGTCTTAACTCTATGTATGGTTCCTGCCTCCACTACCTCACTTGCCAGACTATTCTACTTCCTAACAACTCTGTGACTGAAGAAATACTTCCTAACATCCCTTTGACTCATCTGAGTCTTCAACTGTCTTCATAAGACAGAAGCCTGAGTTGTGGAACTAACCTTGTTGCAAACCTTTGCACTTTCTTTACTTTCTTTACGTGCTTGACCAGGTGTGGGTTCCAGACTGGTGCTGCATATTCTAGTATGGGCCTGACGTACACGGTATACAGTGTCTTGAACGATTCCTTGTTAAGGTAACGGAACGCTAATCTTAGGTTTGCCAGTCGCCCATATGCTGCCGCAGTTATCTGGTTGATGTGTGCCTCCGGAGACGTGCTTGGCGTTATACTCACTCCAAGGTCTTTCTCCTTTGCCGAGGTTTGTAGCCTTTGTCCGCCTAGCTTGTACTCTGTCAGCGGTCTTCTTTGCCCTTCTCCGATCCTCATGACTTTGCATTTGGAGGGATTGAATTCAAGAAGCCAATTGCTAGACCAGATGTCGAGCTTGTCCAGGTCTGTTTGCAGCCCTGCCTGGTCCTCTTCCGATGTGATTCTCCTCATTATTTTCACATCATCTGCGAATAGAGACACTTCTGAGTCTATCCTGTCCGTCATGTCATTTACATATACCAGGAATAACACTGGTCCTAGGACTGACCCCTGCGGTACACCGCTCGTCACAGGCGCCCACTGTGATACCTCACCATGCACCATGACCCGTTGTTGCCTCCCTTTGAGGTATTCCCTGATCCATTCCAGTGCCCTTCCTGTTATACCTGCTTGTTCTTCCAACTTCTTTACTAATCTCATGTGAGGAACTGTGTCGAAGGCCTTCCTGCAGTCCAGGAAAATGCAATCAACCCACCCTTCTCTCTCCTGTCTTACCTCTGTTACTTTATCATAGAACTCTAGGAGGTTTGTTACACAGGATTTGGCTTCCCGGAATCCGTGCTGTCTGGTGTTTATTATCCTGTTCAGCTCAAGGTGTTCCACCATTCTTTTCCTGATGATTTTCTCCAGGACTTTGCACACTATACATGTAAGTGACACCGGTCTATAGTTTAGTGCCTCTTTTCTGTCTCCATTTTTAAAAATGGGGACTACGTTGGCCTTCTTCTATACCTCAGGTAGCTGCCCAGTTTCAAGGGATGTGTTGAATATTATGGTAAGTGGCACACTCAGTACCTCAGCACCTTCCCGAAGAACCCACGGGGAGATATTGTCCAGACCCAACGCCTTTGAGGTATTGAGGTCACTGAGTAACTGCTTCACTTTCTCCTCAGTTGTGTGTATGCCCTCTAGCACTTGGTACATCCCTTGTTGGTGATGAACCACATCCTGTCTACCCAGCTGCCTTCCTTCCTCCATTGTGAATACTTCCTTAAACCTCAAGTTGAGCTCCTCACATACCTCTTGATCATTACTTGTGAGTTCCCCATCTTCTCTCCTCAGCCTTATCACCTGGTCCTTGACTGTTGGCTTCCTTCTGATGTGACTGTACATCAGTTTCGGGTCGGACTTAACTTTCGATGCTATGTCATTTTCGTACTGTTTCTGTGCCTCCCTCCATACTTGTGCATACTCGTTTCTAGCTCTTCTACTAATCTCTTTGTTTACTTGGGTTCTTTGCCTTCTGTACCGTTTCCATTCTCTGATACTCTGAGTCTTTGCCTCCTTGCACCTTTGGGTAAACCAGGGGCTCTTTCTGGCCTTCCCATGTAATCCTTTGCCTCTGGGTATAAACCGTTCCTCTGCCTCCTTGCACTTTGCCCCTACGTATTCCATCATTTCATTTATTGTCAGTCCTTCCATTTCCCTTTCCCACTGAATGTCCTGCAGGAAAATCCTCATACCCGTGTAGTTTCCTCTTTTAAAGTCTGGTTTGTCTCTATCGGTACTGTTTTCATTCTCCACCTGTGGCTCTACAATGTACTCAAAGCTAAGCACCATATGGTCACTGGCTCCCAGGGGGCTCTCGTGTGTTATGTCTTCAATATCTGAGCTGTTCAGGGTGAATACAAGGTCCAGTCTTGCTGGTTCATCTTCTCCTCTCACTCTGGTCGTGTCCCTGACATGTTGGTGCATCAGGTTTTCCAGTACCGCATCCATCATCTTGGCTCTCCAAGTTTCTGGACCCCCACGTGGTTCTTGGTTCTCCCAGTCGATCTCCCTGTGGTTGAAATCGCCCATGACCAGTAGCTTCGCTCTGCTCATGTGCGCTTTTCTTGCCACCTCCGCCAGAGTGTCCACCATCGCTCTGTTGTTCTCATCATATTCCTCACCTGGCTTCCTGCAGTTCTGTGGTGGGTTATACATCACTGCAATGATTATCTTGTGTTCCCCAGACTGGATGGTACCTACTATGTAGTCCCTTTCTCAACACACCTCCATTCCTTCCATTTCCTCAAATTTCCAGCGGTTCCTTACAAGCAGTGCTACCCCTCCTCCCCCCCTGCTCCTTCTATCTTTCCTCAGGATCTGAAATCCCTGTGGGAAGATTGCATCTGATACTGTCTCCTTTAGTTTGGTTTCTGTGACAGCTATGATGTCTGGGGACACTTCACCTATTCTTTCATTCCACTCTTCATACTTGTTCGTAATTCCACCCGCGTTTGTGTACCAAACCTTCAACCTTGTTTCCAATACTGTGTCCCTGGGGAGATCTTGGTGGGTTGAGGGGGGTGTGGATGGGGTGCCCATAGGGGGTTGCAGCATGGGTGGGGGGGATTGTATGGTTGGGGTATGGGTTGGTGGGGTGGAGTTTGTGGTGGGGGTGGGGGGTAGCTGTGATGGTGGGTTTTGGGTTGCTGGGGCGGGGGCAGTGGGACTGGTGAGTGTGTGTGGTGTTAAAGTGTATAGTTGGCGTGGGGGTTTTGTGATTTTAGGCCCACCGTGGGTACTTCCAGTGTGTGTGTTTGTCCTGTTTGGGCTTGGTGTCCTCCGTATCTTGCTGTCTCCTCTCTCTCCTCTCTTCGCCTTCTTACCTGCTCCTTCCGAGCCTCCCTTTCTTCCTGTGTTCTGTCCCGATCTAGGTATACATTCCAGTACCCCTGATTCATAAGAACATAAGAATGGAGGAACACTGCAGAAGGCCTACTGGCCCATACAAGGCAGGTCCACATCAAAACCACAACCACCCAAGAATTTATTCACGTACTCACGACACCAATCAAACCCAGCCCCTCCCACTCATATATTTGTCCAATCTCTTTTTAAAGCCACCCAAGGTCCTAGCCTCTATCACAGTACTCGGAAGATTGTTCCACGCATCTACAACTCTGTTCGAAAACCAGTACTTGCCTATGTCCTTTCTAAATTTAAATTTATCCAATTTAAATCCGTTATTTCTGGTTCTTACTTGGTTCGATATCCTCAGTATTTTATTAATATCTCCTTTGTTTATGCCCATCATCCACTTGTACACCTCGATGATATCTCCCCTCATTCTACGTCTCTCCAGAGAGTGGAGATTCAACGCTCTAAGTCTATCTTCATACGGGAGATTTCTTACACTGTAAATCATTTTAGTCATTCTTCTTTGTATGTTCTCCAATGATTCGTCCTCAGCCATGCTTTCTCTTGCAGGATCATGGTGCGGGCTGATTCTGCTTTGAAGATTACCTTGAGAGGTCGATTTCTTTCCCTTGTGTACCACCCAATTCTCCGAAAATTTGTCACTTGGGACGTGTCTCCCCCTATTGCTAGCATGATACCTTCGATCCTTTCTTTCTCCTTCTGTTTTCTTCTGTCGTGGGTGTCCCCTTCGACTTCCTTCAGGCCATAGATAAAGATCGACCTCTCCCTTTCCTCCTCCCACTGTGTCTCCCATTGCCTCATCAGAGGTGCATTAGCCTCTCCCGGTGCTGTCATGGTTGTATCCCCCGTGTTCCTTTGTGTGTCTGGCCTGCTCAAAGGTCCCTGTCCGTTGCAGTGTGTTGATGGAGTCTCCGTGTTTAGTGTGTCTGCTGCTTTGTCTGCCCTCTCGTGTTTTGTTACTGTGCTCTCATTCGTTGTTACTGTGGTGCTCCTCTTGTCCCTGTCTGCTTCTTCTATGTCCCTCTCGTGTGTTGTTAGTATCCTGCTCGTCTTGCTTCGAGCCCCACTTGTGTCTGCCAGTTTCTGTGCATGCAAGAGTTCTCCTTTTTTCTCCTCATTCCCTTTGGCTGTGTCTGGTGCACAAGCTCTGAGCGCCGTTTCTGGCCAGGTACTTTTGTCTCTATTCTGTGTCATTCCCTGCAGCTTCACTTCTAAGATCCGTATCTTGGCTTCTGCTTTTTTGACTTGCATTTCCCATTTTCTACTCTCCTCAGCTATCCTCTTCTCCATTCCCATGCTGATCACTAATATCTTCCTCTCCCATTCCTCTTCCCTTTTTTTGAATTCCTCCTCAGTGATCACCAATATCTTCCTCTCCCACTCATTTTTCCTTGCGATGTTTTCCTGCTCCCACTGTGGCCTACCCATATCGGCCATCGTCCTCCTTGTTGACACCCCTCTCCCTGAGCCGCCCATATTCCCACGGTGTGCCCTTATGGATGTATTGAGAGTATCAGAAGAAGGGAGAAAGAAGAGGGATAGGGAAGGGTGAGGAGAAGGAAAGGATAGGGAAGGGTGAGGGGAGAGAGATAGCTTGAGAGGGGGTGAGAGAGTAGAGAGGGAGAGGTGAGGGGAGAGAGAGTTAGAGAGATGGGTAAGGGAGAGGGGGATGGGGAGGAGATAGAGAGGAGAGGAGGGGAGAGGGAGTGAGGAGATAGGAGAGGGTAGAGAGGTAGGGAGAGGAGGATAGGGAGGGAGATAGGGGAGAGGGAGGGAGAGGGGGAGGGAGGAGAGAGGAGAGAGGGAGGATGAAGAGGTAGGAGAATATAGATAGTAGGAGAAGATAGAGGGAGAGGAGGTGAGAGAGGAGAGAGGATAGAGAGGGAGAGGGGCATGGACTACCTGAAATTTTTGCAGAATTGTAATACTAATTCCATACGAATAATGATACTAGCTGGAGGCTAAGACAAGCCCAGAGAGAGATAGAGGGGAGCGATAGAGGAGATGAATGAAGAGATAGGGAGAGAGGGAGAGAGGGTTAGGGGATGGTAGGAGGGAGAGAGGGTCATAGGTTAGGTGAGGGAGGGTGAGTTCGTGTGTGAGGAGGAATGGAGGGATAGGGGCTTTGTAGTGTTGTATGGTAGGGTATGGGAGGTCTGAGGGTGACCATCATATCAGGTTTCAGCCGTGTGTGTGCATGTGTGTGTGTGTGTGTGTGTGTGTGTGAGTGTGTGTGTGTGTGCGTGTGTTTTGTGTGTGTGTGTGTGTGTGTGTGTGTGTGTGTGTGTGTGTGAGTGTGTGTAGGAGGGTTAGGAGGTACAGGTGGGGGAGGGGGGAGGGAAGTGTTATTGGGTTAGTGGTCAGGTTCTTGTAGGTCTACTGTCATGTGAGTGAGTGTGTGTGTACGTGTATGTGTGTGTGCCTGTCCTCACTGCATTGATTTAATTAGAATATTTCACTGTGACGGCCTTCTGGGTTATCCTAGGCTCCCTACACGTATGCTCCGTGTGATAGCCTATCACTGTACTCGTGTATACCTGTATAACTTTGCTTACTTATTGAATAAACACTGTCAGAGTAGTGTAGTGTTCGTGTGACTGTGTCCGTCTGTTAAGATAATCTTCCTAAAGTTTGCAATACTTCACAAGGTATGGAATACTGATGCTAATACATGAACAATTGTATGGTATACTACTTCTGTGGCCTGACTACTTCAAGTGTATGTGTGTGTGGCGTGCGTACACATGTGTACATTTGGTTGGTAGCCCTGTGTGTGTTGTGTGTGTGTGTGTGTGTGTGTGTGTGTGTGTAGTGCAATATAGGTAAAACCTGCGATTTTCGTTTAAACAGAAATGCTCTTCTTGCCAAATAAGACAAGCGAAATATATGTGTATGCAATAATTTCGCAAAAATCATTCTGAACCTATCAAAAAAAATATATTTAGTGACACATGTGAACATCTAATGTCACTGTACTACTGCTGTAATAATAATTAACATGTGTAACCAGAGTCTCAGTGCAAATAACTTCCAGCATACACTGACGGAAAGGTACACCTAAAACACCCACTAAAATGTTTCATATTTTTTTAACCATGCATGTTTCATTTACATCTTATAATACTTGTCCAAATTATTGTCCTCTAATATCATGTTACAATCCACCTTTTACAACCTGCGTGACACATAGCCTTATTAATATTGTTAAATTTACATCAATAACATCCACAAGCACTTTCCAAGTGTGTTACGTAACACAAGAGTCAACTGCAGCTCCACCCCCCAGGTCGTCTTCCCCTCGAGAACACAATATGAACAATCAATAGTCAGTTGACTTCCAACCACTCTGACGAGCAGACCTGCGTCCATAGAGCTCCATGAACACGAATAAATACAGTTGTCCTCAAAGAGAGATAAGTGTTCACTTCAAGATCCAGTTTTTCACTTCAAGAGCAAGGTGTCCCCAGGAGTGACAGGTGTTAACCAAGAAAGGCAGGTGTGCATCAAGACAGGCAGGTGTCCTCCAGAAAAAACAGGTATCCTACAAAAGAAACATATGCTCACAAAGAGAGCCAGTTGTTTATCAAATAGACTGGTGTAAACTAAGAGACCGAGGTATCCACGAAAAGAGGCAAATGTTCACCAAAGAACTCAGGAGAGCACCAAGATAGGTGTCCACCAGGTGATCCAGGTATTCTACAAATAAGTCAGAAGACCACCAATTAAGCCAGTTGTCTATCATACATCTCTACCACAATCTGGAGCCAGTAACGTAGTAAAGGAACCAAGTATGGACTCAGGGATTCCAGCATTTGTACGTTTCCTGCGAATTTGGGCTCAGCTAATGAGGCTCCTGGGAGGCTTTCCCTACTGCTGGACCAACTACATCACTGAGTCTGGTGACACAGGTCACCACCAGCCCGTTCTTCAATACTTTCACTTTGGTCGACTCTTCTACAACTCGTCACACATTACAAAAGCTGATCATGTCCATCAGAGTCACCACACTCGCAAGCAGTCACCCGGTAACTCAAGCAATCAGCCTCATTGTTGGAGCATGAGTGCTTCTGCTGATAAAGGACCGGACAAACACGGACAATGTACAGAGTGTTGCACTATATTTCCAGGACTGCGTCCCACTAGGGCTCTCACAATATGGTCTCACTTTGTAATGACGTTTTACCTGTGTTTCATGGTCGCGTTTGCAATTTACAACCGATATCTTAAGGGGTATAACATAGACAGCAATTCTAGTACGTTTCTCATTTTGATCGCTGGTTTTGAAGTAATGGACTTGCTGGTAACATTGTGTGTGTGTTTGCACATAGTGATGAGTCGCACCAGTCTCGTCTTGCTCCTGCTACACCTGGATCATATCTCACCTGATTATCTACCTTTTTCGTTCAGAATTAAGCGTGATAAGTTTCTCATTTTGGTTTTATTTTCTTTCGCTGCTGTAGATGTTCAATATATAAACGTCTTTATAACAGAAATTAATAATTCGTCAAAAACCTTATATGTGGTCTGTGCAAGCCTGAAAATTTTTCTAGAAATTATTAATTATCTAACATCGGTAACGAATATTATAACATTTCATGGTAGTGGTTGTCTGGTGGCTGCTCTGCTAAATAATGTTAAACAAGAAGTTGAGCGCATAGAGAAGCTTCAGCTGAATGAAGAGACAGAAAGCATGAGACAAAGAACAGCTGGTTGTAATCAATATGCTCAGTGGCTACAAAAAGAGGCAAGAAAAGTGGCAGTGGCTTCATGTAGACGAGTGTCAGATCTGTGTCAATGTCAAATATTGATTAATAAACACTTCTGGGTACCCACACTCACCTTCATGGCACGAAGCATCACCTACATGATAGCTAGCACCTACCTAGCTATTAATTATGAAGCACAATCACAAATCATTTCCGCTGCTCTGTTTTTTATGTATTGTGCGGTTGAGGTTGTCATCCTGTGCTGCACTCCAGATATTGTTACTGATGAGGTACGTTATATACTGTGATGTGACTATTATTGCTACTATGTATATGTACATCTCGAAGACTGTAGAGGTAATACAGATTATGTGAAGTAAAAATAGGGTTAGGCTCCAATTGCAATGAACAAGAGCCTTTCACATTTGACCTATCTTACCTATCCGGATGTTACATATAAAAGAATAAAATCCAAAAAACACACACACTCACACCAGACACTTATATTAATTAATGTAACACCAGACACTTGTGTTTAATTAATTTAACACAAGACTCTTATGTGTGTTAGTTTAATATCTTTATTATGCACACCATACCCATCCTGTGGGCGGTAGTCAAAAGATTACAGAGGTACATAATGGGTCCAGGGACTGGGCCTCAAAGTTTTGATACATGAGCAAGTTACAAAGGTAATGAACTCACAAGTTTCAAATGTAATGAATCATGTAAGTAAATTTACTTACTTACTTTTATACATGGTTGCAATCATATACAAATTATAAAGCAATGAGCAATTTACTAGTCTACACCCGGTCACAACTGTAATGAGTTATTGGTGCAAATATTAATTGTTGGGTCACACACACACATACACACAAACACACATACACCCACACACACGTATGTGTGGTAATGCTTTATTTACAGGGAGCAAAGTCAGGGTATTTTTCCAGAATGGTCTTTAATATACCACTGTGGATAAAATACTTTGACATATCTTGAACATTTCTGAATGAGTAGTCTCTGAATTCATTAATTTTATCGCACTCCAGTACATAATGACGCAGGGTGTGACAATAATCCAACTGGCAAAGTTTACATCTTGTTTGGTCTACATCTGGTGGTGGTGATTTAACCTGCCAAAGATACTTGTAACCCAGCCGGAGGCGGGCGGTAGTGACATCCAAGAGTCTGCTTATTTTGCTGGATGCACCATAGACATGTGGCTCCTCCTGCATGATAGAATGATGATAGATGGACTGACTGGTGTCAAACTCCCTGAGTCTTAAGTCAATAAAATTCAGTTGAAGTTCTTTTCGTATTATTGTTCTCAAACTGCTAACTGACAAGCCAAGATTGTAATCTACCCCCTCTTTGAAAGCATAAAACTTAGCCAATTTATCAGTTCTATCATGCATCTGAAGACCAATGTGAGATGGAATCCACAGCATGTGCACTCTGACTCTACTATCCACAATCCTACCATACCTGTGCCTGGCTTCTGACACAAGCATGCTACAAGTTATACTTGATGAGTTGAGAGCATTTATGGATGACAGAGAACCAGTTACAATTAGAGAGTCAATCTTAGATACATGGACGCATTTGAGTGCAAGGAGTATGGCAAACAGCTCTGTCTGAAGGGTAGAGGCCCAGTTATTGATGCGTGCTCCAATTTCTTTAAGAGAGCCATCACTCTGTATGACAACACCAGCACTACCAGCTGCACCAGTGGATTGGTAAACAGAACCATCAACATGTGACAAAACACACACACATACACATCCAACCGTGACAGTTGTACTGCAGCGCACACATTAACAAACAACAAAATACCTTACATCAAGGGACTGCTCATGGAGTCAAATACAATGTTTGCAGCTTTCACAGAGACCCAAATAAAATATAATTTTGCCATGAAATATGGATCCCAGGTTATAACCTATTCAGATACTACAGACAAAACAGACAACAAGTGAAGGTTGGGTCTGTATGTCACAGAGGGGCTGGACAGGCATTTAAAGTCAGTACCTGATCAGCTGGGCTGTGGTTCGTACGTGGTTTATGTGCGGCTAGCAGTCTGGTTGATCAGACCCTGATCCACCGCGAGGCCTGGTCTCAGACCGGGCTGTGGGGACGTTGACCCCATGAAACCCTCTCCAGATACACACAAGATATACGAACACAGACCAGGTACCTTGGTGAAGACTACCATAAAATTAACAGCCTCTTCTTCCTTTACCGTCTCCCCCAACCTCCTCCTCTCTAACTCCCTAACCCTCACCACCACAAGGCCTCCACCTCCCTCCCTCCCCCACATGATTCCCGCGCACAGTCTCCCCCTTCTCCTTCCTCCTCATATTTTCCCACAAGCGACACTTTACAGGTCGCTTGTTCTATCTAGGCTGGAATATTGCTGCACACTAACTGCACCTTTCAAGGCGGGTGAAATTGCTGACCTTGAAAATGTGCAGAGAACCTTCACCACACGCATAAGTGCGATAAACCACCTCAACTACTGGGAACGCTTGAAGTTCCTAAACCTGTACTCTCTAGAACGCAGGCGGGAGAGATACATTATTATATACACATGGAAAATTCTCGAGGGCTTAGTACCAAACTTGCACACAAAAATCACTCCCTACGAAAGCAAAAGACTCGGCAGGCGATGTAACATCCCCCCAATGAAGAGCAGGGGTGCCACTAGCACGTTGAGGGACAACACAATAAGTGTCAGGGGCCCAAGATTGTTCAACTGCCTCCCAGCATACATCAGGGGGATTACAAACAAGCCCCTGGCTGTCTTCAAGCAGGCACTGGACAGGCACCTCAAGTCGGTACCTGATCAGCCGGGCTGTGGTTCGTACGTTGGACTGCGTGCGGCCAGCAGTAACAGCCTGGTTGATCAGGCTCTTGTCCAACATGAGGCCTGGTCACAGACCGGGCCACGGGGGCGTTGACCCCTGGAATTCTCTCCAGGTAGACTCCAGGTAGATTCTACATAGTGTTGGAATGGACTGGATTCATTGTAGGATAGGAGTAGGTTGGGATGGGGTAGATGTTGTGTTGCATGTATTTCTAGTAGTCTAGCAGTATGATACAGGGAGAGGGTGCTAGACTGGAGACTAATATACTCTGTTATTGAGAGATGGGGTAAAGCCAACTGACGCAAAAGAGGAGCATTGGTATAGGAGGATGAAAGTGTGTATCAGGATGGACCATACTAACATTATGACGTGACTAAGGACTTGTTCAAGGAAATGGAGTACGCCAGCGGGGGTTTACAGAAGTGTTGAGAGGATGTGTTATTAAGAATTTTCAATTTTCAAGTCATGTTTCTTATAGGAACTGTCAAGGCTGGTTACTTCAATTGGTGTACTTAAATTATGTTATATTACTTCAATGTGTTGGGAAACAAAATGGATAATACGGTATTGTTACTACGAATATTGTTAGAGTTTCAGTTGTTAAGAGGTGATATTCCCTAGTACACAGTTTCTTTTTGTTAGTATTGATAAGACATATTAAAGATATCATGGAAGTATGTAAGGTTAATGCATTCTTTAATATGGGCATAGGATTTATGAAAGCATATGAACTGATCTTTTGATTATTGTAATGTACTATTCTTATTATATAATGTTAGTTCTTGTGTTACTGTTAAATAGACATTGGCACTCTTGGGATGATTGTAGCATTTAGGTTAATGTGACGTCATATATTGTACTAGTGCGATAACATTGTCATTATATTATTATGGATGTTATCGGGGGGATGGGGGTGATTGTGATATCACAAGTTGAGTGGAGGCATAATGTATCGTAATGTTAAATAAATGTATTATAGATATCATGTTGGTTCTAGGGCTTATTGTTGGTTATGACATCATTGTTTTGATTAAAGTAATAATGTTTTGGCTTTTATATCATTGTTGTTCAGGGTTGCGTGTTAATGATGTACAGTATTAAACACTCTAGAGTTTTCATGAAATATTGAGAACACAACAAGTGGATTGGTCACGGTTGCCACTTTACATTGTATGTTGTTCCTCTGGAAGTTATAGTGGAGCACAGGTTTATTTTCTTTGTTAAATTTTATTGGTTATGTACTCTTATATGTTTTTTATAATAAAATATATAAAAAAGCAGTTCCTGTGTGAGTGTGTGTGTGTGTGTGTCTCCATTGGGAATGGAATAGAATTCTTCCTCCTTAAGCCATACGTGTCGTAAGAGGAGACTAAAATCCCTAGAGCAAGGGGCTAGTAACCCCTTATACTGTATAAATTACTAAATTTAAAAAGAGAAACTTTCGTTTATCATTTTGGGTCACCTTACCTCGTTGTTATATGGCATTTTCAGTTTTATTTGTGGAGTGAATATTATGCAGATAATATAAAATGAAGGAGCTTAGTGGTGTGTTACTGTGGAAATCTCATTCAGGAATCTTGAGAGTAGTTTCAAAAATGGCCTATTAATTTAGTGAATCAGACATAATAGAACTAACTAGTGGAGACACATAGAACTAACGTGGAAGGAACATAGACATCCACAAACAGATTTGAAGAAGAGTGTGAAAGAGATATTTCAGTGGTTGATGCCTCAGTCCAAAATGCATATATACTCATGTTAGACTGGAGTTTGTGAAAATAAGTTGAGTTTGAGATTTGATAGGGTCACACCTAATCAGATAACCAAATTTTAGCTTTGGAGGTAAGAAGCACAGAGTCTGAACTTCTGGAGGCGTTTGAGAATGTTAGATGGCACCTTGTAAAGTTTGACTACAATTGAGATTTGACTTCCTGTATGGAAGTAAAATGACACGGGGTTACAGGTATATTGATTAGCCAAAATTAAGATTAGTGGGAAATATATCGTTAGAACTACGAAAGGGGTATGAGGATGTGACAGTTCAATATACCACTGAAATGATGGCCAAGCATATCTGAGACTACTGCTTATTATATAGCTAGAATATGTCCATTTTACATGTAATTATTTTTTCAGGTGAAGACATTACGGTTCACAGTGTATAAGTGGCGTCTGGCGACAAACGACCAAGAGGTGGAAAAGCAGGTGAGAACCACCACTGTTACCTGTGTGTACGAGAGTTCTGATGAGAACCACCACTATTACCTGTGTGTAGGAGAGTTCTGGTGAGACCCACCACTATTACCTGTGTGTACGAGAGTTCTGGTGAGAACCACCACTATTACCTGTGTGTAGGAGAGTTCTGGTGACAACCACCACTATTACCTGTGTGTACGAGAGTTCTGGCGAGAACCACCACTGTTACCTGTGTGTACGAGAGTTCTGGTGAGAACCACCACTATTACTTGTGTGTACGAGAGTTCTGGTGAGAACCACCACTATTACCTGTGTGTACGAGAGTTCTGGTGACAACCACCACTATTACCTGTGTGTACGAGAGTTCTGGTGAGAACCACCACTGTTACCTGTGTGTACGAGAGTTCTGGTGAGAACCACCACTATTACCTGTGTGTACGAGAGTTCTAGTGAGAACCACCACTAATATCTGGGTGTAGGAGAGTTCTGGTGAGAACCACCACTATTACCTGTGTGTACGAGAGTTCTAGTGAGAACCACCACTATTACCTGGGTGTAGGAGAGTTCTGGTGAGAACCACCACTATTACCTGTGTGTACGAGAGTTCAGGTGAGAACCACCACTATTACCTGTGTGTACGAGAGATCTGGTGAGAACCACTACTATTACTTGTGTGTACGAGAGTTCTAGTAAGAACCACCACTATTACCTGGGTGTAGGAGAGTTCTGGTGAGAACCACAACTATTACCTGTGTGTACGAGAGTTCTGGTGAGAACCACCACTATTACCTGTGTGTACGAGAGTTCTGGTGAGAACCACCACTATTACCAGTGTGTACGAGAGTTCTGGTGAGAACCACCACTATTACCTGGGTGTACGAGAGTTCTGGTGAGAACCACCACTATTACCTGGGTGTAGGAGAGTTCTAGTGAGAACCACCACTATTACCTGTGTGTACGAGAGTTCAGGTGAGAACCACCACTATTACCTAGGTGTAGGAGAGTTCTAGTAAGAACCACCACTATTACCTGGGTGTAGGAGAGTTCTGGTGAGAACCACCACTATTACCTGTGTGTACGATAGTTCTGGTGAGAACCACCACTATTACCTGTGTGTACGAGAGTTCTGGTGAGAACCACCACTATTACCTGTGTGTACGAGAGTTCTGGTGAGAACCACCACTATTACCTGGGTGTACGAGAGTTCTGGTGAGAACCACCACTATTACCTGGGTGTACGAGAGTTCTAGTGAGAACCACCACTATTACCTGGGTGTAGGAGAGTTCTGGTGAGAACCACCACTATTACCTGTGTGTACGAGAGTTCTGGTGAGAACCATCACTATTACCTGTGTACGAGAGTTATAGTGAGAACCACCACTATTGGGTGTAGGAGAGTTCTGGTGACAACCACCACTATTACCTGGGTGTAGGAGGGTTCTGGTGAGAACCACCACTATTACCTGTGTGTAGGAGGGTTCTGGTGAGAACCACCACTATTACCTGTGTGTACGAGAGTTCTAGTGAGGACCACCACTATTACCTGGGTGTACGAAGTTCTAGTGAGAACCACCACTATTACCTGGGTGTAGGATAGTTCTGGTGAGAACCACTGAACTCCTGTCACAGGTAATAGTGGGGTTCTCACCAACCTGTACACAGGTTGGTGGTTCTCACGAACTCCTACACCCAGGTAATAGTGGTGCTTCTCTAGAACTCGTACACCAGGTAATAGTGGTTCTCACCAGAACCTCCTACACCAGGTATAGTGGTGCTTCTCACTAGAACTTCGTACACACAGGTAACAGTGGTAGTTCCCACCAGAACTCTCTACACCAGGTAATGTGGTGGTTCTCACTAGAACTCTCACCAGGTAATAGTGGGGGTTCTCACCAGAACTCTCGTACACACAGGTAATCCTGGAGTCTACCTGGAGAGAATTCCAGGGGTCAACGCCCCCGCGGCCCGGTCTGTGACCAGGCCTCTTGTTGGACCAGATCCTGATCAACCAGGCTGTTACTGCTGGCCGCACGCAGTCCAACGTACGAACCACAGCCCAGGTGATCAGGTACCGACTTGAGGTGCCTGTCCAGTGCCTGCTTGAAGACAGCCAGGGGCTTGTTGGTAATCCCCCTGATGTATGCTGGGAGGCAGTTGAACAATCCTGAGAACCACCACTATTACCTGGGTGTAGGAGAGTTCTAGTAAGAACCACCACTATTACCTGGGTATAGGAGAGTTCTGGTGAGAACCACCACTATTACCTGTGTGTACGAGAGTTCTGATGAGAACCACCACTCCTGTGTGTACGAGAGTTCTGATGAGAACCACCACTATTACCTGTGTGAACGAGAGTTCTGGTGAGAACCACCACTATTACCTGGGTGTAGGAGAGTTCTGGTGAGAACCACCACTATTACCTGTGTGTACGAGAGTTCTGGTGGGAACCACCACTATTACCTGTGTGTACGAGAGTTCTGGTGAGAACCACCACTATTACCTGTGTGTACGAGAGTTCTGGTGAGAACCACCACTATTACCTGTGTGTACGAGAGTTCTGGTGAGAACCACCACTATTACCTGTGTACGAGAGTTAAAGTGAGAACCACCACTATTACCTGGGTGTAGGAGAGTTCTGGTGAGAACCACCACTATTACCAGGGTGTAGGAGGGTTCTGGTGAGAACCACCACTATTACCTGTGTGTACGAGAGTTCTGGTGAGAACCACCACTATTACCTGTGTGTACGAGAGTTCTAGTGAGAACCACCACTATTACCTGGGTGTAGGAGGGTTCTGGTGAGAACCACCACTATTACCTGTGTGTACGAGAGTTCTGGTGAGAACCACCACTATTACCTGTGTGTACGAGAGTTCTGGTGAGAACCACCACAAGTACCTGTGTGTACGAGAGTTCTGGTGAGAACCAACACTATTACCTAGGTATACGAGAGTTCTGGTGAGAACCACAACTATTACCTGGGTGTACGAGAGTTCTAGTGAGAACCACCACTATTACCTGGGTGTACGAGAGTTCTGGTGAGAACCACCACTATTACCTGTGTGTACGAGTGTTCTGGTGAGAACCACCACTATTACCTGTGTACGAGAGATATAGTGAGAACCACCACTATTGGGTGTAGGAGAGTTCTGGTGACAACCACCACTATTACCTGGGTGTAGGAGGGTTCTGGTGAGAACCACCAGTATTACCTGTGTGTACGAGAGTTCTAGTGAGGACCACCACTATTACCTGGGTGTAGGAGAGTTCTGGTGAGAACCACCACTATTACTTGGGTGTACGAAAGTTCTAGTGAGAACCACCACTATTACCTAGGTGTAGGATAGTTCTGGTGAGAACCACCACTATTTCCTGTGTGTACGAGAGTTCTGGTGAGAACCACCACTATTACCTGTGTGTACGAGAGTTCTGGTGAGAACCACCATTACCTGTGTGTACGAGAGTTTTGGTGAGAACCCCCACTATTACCTGTGTGTACGAGAGTTCTGGTGAGAACCCGTACTATTACCTGTGTGTTCGAGAGTTCTAGTGAGAACCACTACTATTACCTGGGTGTAGGAGAGTTCTGGTGGGAACCACCACTATTACCTGTGTGTACGAGTTCTAGTGAGTAGCACCACTATTACCTGGGTGTAGAGAGTTCTGGTGAGAACCACCACTATTACCTAGGTGTACGAGAGTTCTAGTGAGAAGCACCACTTACTTGGGTGTAGGAGAGTTCTGGTGAGAACCACCACTATTACCTGTGTGTGAGAGTTCTGGTGAGAACCCCACTATTACCTGTGTGTACGAGAGTTCTAGTGAGAACCACCACTATTACCTGGGTTTAGGAGAGTTCTGGTGGAACCACCACTATTACCTGTGTGTACGAGAGTTCTGGTGAGAACCACCACTATTACCTGTGTGTACGAGAGTTCTGGTGAGAACCACCACTATTACCTGTGTGTACGAGAGTTCTGGTGAGAACCACCACTATTACCTGTGTGTACGAGAGTTCTAGTGAGAACCATAACTATTACCTGTGTGTACGAGAGTTCTGGTGAGAACCACCACTAGTACCTGTGTGTACGAGAGTTCTGGTGAGAACCACCACTATTACCTGTGTGTACGAGAGTTCAGGTGAGAACCACCACTATTACCTGTGTGTACGAGAGTTCTGGTGAGAACCACCACTTTTACCTGGGTATACGAGAGTTCTGGTGAGAACCACCCCTATTACCTGTGTGTACGAGAGTTCTGGTGAGAACCACCACTATTACCTGGGTGTAGGAGTGTTCTGGTGAGAACCACCACTATTACCTGTGTATAGGAGGGTTCTGGTGAGAACCACCACTATTACCTGTGTGTACAAGAGTTCTGGTGAGAACAACTGTATTACCTGTGTGTACGAGAGTTCTGGTGAGAACCACCACTATTACCTGTGTGTAGAGAGTTCTGGTGAGAACCACCACTATTACCTGGGTGTAGGAGGGTTCTGGTGAGAACCACCACTATTACCTGTGTGTACGAGAGTTCTAGTGAGAACCACCACTATTACATATGTGTAGGAGAGTTCTGGTGAGAACCACCACTATTACCTGGGTGTAGGAGAGTTCTGGTGAGAACCACCACTATTACCTGGGTGTAGAAGGGTTCTGGGGAGAACCACCACTATTACCTGTGTGTAGGAGGGTTCTGGTGAGAACCACCACTATTACCTGTGTGTACGAGAGTTCTGGTGAGAACCACCACTAGTACCTGTGTGTACGAGAGTTCTGGTGAGAACCACCACTATTACCTGTGTGTACGAGAGTTCAGGTGAGAACCACCACTATTACCTGTGTGTACGAGAGTTCTGGTGAGAACCACCACTTTTACCTGGGTATACGAGAGTTCTGGTGAGAACCACCACTATTACCTGTGTGTACGAGAGTTCTGGTGAGAACCACCACTATTACCTGGGTGTAGGAGGGTTCTGGTGAGAACCACCACTATTACCTGTGTGTACGAGAGTTCTGGTGAGAACCACCACTATTACCTGTGTGTACGAGAGTTCTGGTGAGAACCACCCCTATTACCTGTGTGTATGAGAGTTCTGGTGAGAACCACCACTATTACCTGGGTGTAGTAGAGTTCTGGTGAGAACCACCACTATTACCTGGGTGTAGGAGGGTTCTGGTGAGAACCACCACTATTACCTGTGTGTAGGAGGGTTCTGGTGAGAACCACCACTATTACCTGTGTGTACAAGAGTTCTGGTGAGAACAACTGCTATTACCTGTGTGTACGAGAGTTCTGGTGAGAACCACCACTATTACCTGTGTGTACGAGAGTTCTGGTGAGAACCACCACTATTACCTGGGTGTAGGAGGGTTCTGGTGAGAACCACCACTATTACCTGTGTGTACGAGAGTTCTAGTGAGAACCACCACTATTACATGTGTGTAGGAGAGTTCTGGTGAGAACCACCACTATTACCTGGGTGTAGGAGAGTTCTGGTGAGAACCACCACTATTACCTGGGTGTAGAAGGGTTCTGGGGAGAACCACCACTATTACCTGTGTGTAGGAGGGTTCTGGTGAGAACCACCACTATTACCTGTGTGTACGAGAGTTCTGGTGAGAACCACTACTATTACCTGTGTGTACGAGAGTTCTGGTGAGAACCACCACTATTACCTGTGTGTACGAGAGTTCTGGTGAGAACCACCGCTATTACCTGTGTGTACGATTGTTCTGGTGAGAACCACCACTATTACCTGGGTGTAGGAGGGTTCTGGTGAGAACCACCACTATTACCTGGGTGTAGGAGGGTTCTGGTGAGAACCACAACGTCTTTCACAGCCTAGTCTTACAACTTGCAGATCATTGCAGTGTCTTTGCACACATCGTTGCACTGCTGATCTTAGTTTCTTTGATGAAGTGTATCTTTATAAAATACTTTAGTATATATTGAGTATGGACGGATCTCTGGAATATTAAAATTATTTTAAATTTGTGCTCAATTTTTTAAAAGATAATTTGTCAAAAAAACAAAACAATAATTTAAAATAAAAGAAAATATTTTTATATACATTACTAATATTTAGTAAGAGCTGTTTTTAATTTTGCTTGACTGGTAAGGAACACTAAATTATTAATAGTTGTTATGTATATAACAAACTAATGTCCAGTGTTCTATTTAATTAATAATTAATTCCACTCTCTTACTTCTCAATTATATTAAAATTGATTACAATTTTCGAATTCAAAATGAATACCATCACTTTAAGACCCATGATAACAAGTAATTTTATTGTATTGCTTATAAAATATTGTTGTGGAAGAAGAGGCACGTCTAAGAGTGTAGCAGACTGCTCTTTAATGTTCTTATTATCAATATATATTTATATAACAACACTGCGCTAGCCAGGGTTCGAACCTAAGTTGTACCGGTCCGTCATTGTGAGCGAGAACCATATGACGCCTTAAACCACAGGCCCACCCAATCCTACAAGAACCAAGCACCCAGCGACGCTAGGTGTGTTACTCTTGGTCTGAGGACATGCGGTGGTGTGGAGCTTCAAGCTAATTTCATTCTCTGGTGTGCTAGGCCAGTACAACATGGGTTCGACCCCTGGCTAGCGCAGTGTTGTTATTGATCAATACCACTCGTTCGTGTTTACAATAATATATATATTTATATTTCAAAAGCTTTCCTGTATTAGCCTGAGAATCATTTTTGTATTTTGAAAAATCCTCTTTGATTTATTATTTTAAATAACTAAATAATAATCATGACATTAAAAACAGGGACCAGACAAAAGTATATATATAAAATTTGAATATTTAAATTCCGGAATCCATACAACTTACCTATAAAAACTTAAAATAAAGTTAATTTTTAATTGATTCATGACAGAATAAGAGGCACTTAAATTGTTTATAAAATATTCTTCCTCTTAACACTTCTTTCCCTTGTGAGAACGTTACTGTTTGTGAAGAATGTAACTCATTCACTACTTGTTTACCCAAGAACGTTACTGTTTGTGAAGAATGTAACTCATTCATTACTTGTTTACCCAAGAACGTTACTGTTTGTGAAGAATGTAACTCATTCATTACTTGTTTACCCAAGAACGTTACTGTTTGTGAAGAATGTAACTCATTCATTACTTGTTTACCCAAGAACGTTACTGTTTGTGAAGAATGTAACTCATTCACTGCTTGTTTATCCAAGAACGTTACTGTTTGTGAAGAATGTAACTCATTGTCCTAACTAAACCAAACGAAACACCACTACAGCCTATTGATACAGTAAACAAGATAAATGACTTCTTCTCAACTATAGGATCAAATCTTGCCAGTAAAATTCCAGATACCAATGCCCGAGCAAGTGATTACCTAGATGGGAATTTCCCATCCTCCTTATATCTTGCACCTACAGAACCCACTGAAGTCTCCTTGATAATCAAGTCACTTAAAAATAAATCAGGACATCTGTCTCAAGTTCCACCCTTAATATACAAACGAGCTGCTCATGTCCTTTCATATCCTATTTCTTTACTTTTTAACAAATCATTAGAATCTAGCACCTTCCCAACACTACTCAAAACAGCAAGGGTTACACCAATACACAAAGGTGGTGACCCTACAGACGTAAATAACTATAGGCCTATATCAAATCTACCATTGCTATCCAAAATATTCGAGAAACTTGTGCACAAGAGATTATACTCGTTTATAACGACACAAAGCATACTCAACCCCTGTCAATTTGGCTTCAGGAAAAATAAAAGCACTAACGATGCAATAGTAAAAATGATAGACCTGCTTTACACAGCACTTGAAAATAAGGAATATCCACTAGGACTTTTTATTGACTTAAGGAAAGCTTTTGACACAGTAAACCACGGCATCCTACTCCACAAACTTGACCACTATGGAATAAGAGGTCATGCACTAGCATACCTCAAATCCTACCTCACTAATAGGTACCAGTATGTCACTATTAAAGACACATCCTCCACGACACTACCACTAGACACCGGCGTACAGCAGGGAAGTGTCCTTGGTCCCCTGCTCTTCCTCTTATACATCAATGATCTTCCCAATGTATCACAACACTTGAAACCAATACTCTTTGCTGACGATACAACTTATGTCATCTCCCACACAAACCTTGCCACGCTTAATACCATTGTTAACGACGAATTAATAAAAATATCAACATGGATGACTGCCAATAAACTTACACTCAACACTGATAAGACCTTCTATATTATGTTTGGCAACAGAACAGATGATCCACAATTAAACATTAAGATCAACTCTACACCTATTGCTAGACATAACGAGGGCAAGTTCCTGGGCCTCCACCTTGACAGCAGCCTGAAATTCAGCACCCATATCCAACACATAACAAAGAAAGTGTCCAAAACTGTGGGGATCCTCTCTAAGATACGGTATTATGTACCACAATCAGCCCTACTCACACTATACTACTCACTCATCTATCCCTACCTCACATATGCCATTTGTGCATGGGGATCAACAGCAATTACCCACCTAAAGCCAATAATAACCCAACAAAAAGCCGCAGTAAGAATTATCACACAATCCAACGCTAGGCAGCACACCCCCCCACTCTTCAAAGACCTAAACCTACTCACTGTGCAGAACATCCATACTTACTACTCTGCTATCTACATTTATAGAACCATTAATTCCAACTTTAACCCTGAGCTAAAACACTTTCTTGACAGTTGTGACAGGACCCATAGACATAATACCAGACATAAACATCTCTTTGACATTCCCCGTGTCCGACTAAATCCATACAAAAATTCAATGCGCATAAAAGGGCCTAAAATCTGGAACTCCCTGCCTGAAAACTCTAGAACTGCAGACACAACCTCCATTTTCAAAAGCACCGTTAAAAAACATCTTATCTCACTTACGCACCCAACCGGTAGTTAACCATACGAAAACTACTTTATCTTGCACATATCCACAGCAAAATACACTTATTGATATCTGTGATTCTCCTTAATTTGCACATTACTAACCACAGCAAAATACACTTATTGATATCTGTGATTCCCTTAATTTGCACAGTTCTAACCAAAATTCTAATACAACTATTGCTCCATAATACTTAAGCTAGTCATAAGTTTGCCTAAGATACTCCAATATAGAATCTATATTATGCCAATATATCACCTTTATCATTAATATATAAACTAATTGCTAACTTTTTATACTAATTGTTAAATTCTCAATGTTTAAATTCCAGTACCTAAATTTTGTAAACCTAACCTTACAATCTGTATATCCAATGTATAGCTATTGAGTAAGACCTATCATAAGACTGCCTGAAAAGCCTAGGCATACCTAGGCATATTATTGGCCATCTTGTAATATCAACTTTAATGTATAACTATAAGTACCCCCCACCTTGTATTACATGAAATAAAGGATTTGAATATTAATTTGAATTCATTACTTGTTTACCCAAGAACGTTACTGTTTGTGAAGAATGTAACTCATTCACTGCTTGTTTGCTCAAGAACGTTACTGTTTGTGAAGAATGTAACTCATTCATTACTTGTTTACTCAAGAACGTTGCTGTTTGTGAAGAATGTAACTCATTCATTACTTGTTTACTCAAGAACGTTACTGTTTGTGAAGAATGTAACTCATTCACTACTTGTTTACCCAAGAACGTTACTGTTTGTGAAGAATGTAACTCATTCATTACTTGTTTACCCAAGAACGTTACTGTTTGTGAAGAATGTAACTCATTCACTACTTGTTTACCCAAGAACGTTACTGTTTGTGAAGAATGTAACTCATTCATTACTTGTTTACTCAAGAACGTTACTGTTTGTGAAGAATGTAACTCATTCATTACTTGTTTACTCAAGAACGTTACTGTTTGTGAAGAATGTAACTCATTCATTACTTGTTTACTCAAGAACGTTACTGTTTGTGAAGAATGTAACTCATTCATTACTTGTTTACTCAAGAACGTTACTGTTTGTGAAGAATGTAACTCACTCATTACTTGTTTACTCAAGAACGTTGCTGTTTGTGAAGAATGTAACTCATTCACTACTTGTTTAAGAACATAAGAAAGGAGGAACACTGCAGCAGGCCTGTTGGCCCATACTAGGCAGGTCCTTCACATTCCATCCCACCAACAGAACACTTGTTCAACCCAACTTTCAATGCTACCCAGAAATAAGCTTTGATAATTTTATTTACTCATGTGCAATTCCCACTCAAATCCAACCCCTCTCACTCATGAATTTATCCAACCTAAATTTAAAACTACCCAAGGTCCTAGCTTCACAACCCTACTAGGCAGACTGTTCCACTCATCAACTACCCTATTTCCAAACCAATACTTTCCTATATCCTTTCTAAATCTAAACTTATCTAACTTGAATCCATTATTGCGGGTTCTCTCTTGGAGAGATACCCTCAAGACCTGTTATATCCCTTTGTTAATACCTATTTTCCACTTGTATACCTCGATCATGTCTCCCTCATTCTACGTCTTACAAGTGAATGTAGTTTAAGGGTCTTCAATCTTTCTTTGTAAGGAAGATTTTTAATGCTATGTATTAATTTAGTCATTCTACGCTGAATGTTTTCTAACGAATTTATGTCCATTCTGTAATATGGAGACCAGAACTGAGCTCGTAATCTAGGTGAGGCCTTACTAATGATGTATAAAGCTGTAATATAACCTCTGGACTTCTGTTGCTAACACTTCTTGATATAAATCCCAGTAATCTATTTGCCTTATTATGTACGCTTAGGAATTGCTGTCTTGGTTTAAGGTTGCTGCTTACCATCACCCCAAGTCCTTCTCGCATCAGGCCCTGATGAAAATAAATCGCCAGGCCCTGATGAGCTTTTTCAAAGGTTCTTAAGGAATGCAAAATTGAACTTTGTGAACCCTTAACTAACATTTTTAACCTATCTCTTCAAACAGGTGTAGTGCCGGATACGTGGAAGATGGCTAATGTAATTCCTATTTTTAAAGCAGGGGACAAGTCATTACCATCAAATTACCGCCCAATAAGTCTAACATCAATTGTAGGCAAATTACTAGAGTCGATTATAGCGGATAACATAAGAAGCCATCTCGATAGGCATAATTTGATTAATGATACCAGCATGGATTCACCAGGGGCCGTTCCTGCCTAACTAATTTATTAACTTTTTCAGTAAGGCTTTTGAGGCAGTTGATAATGATAAAGAATTCGATATTGTTTATTTGGATTTTAGTAAGGCTTTTTATAGAGTACCACATCAGAGACTGTTAAGAAAGTGGCTGCTCATGGCATTGGGGAAAAGTGTTGTCATGGATCGAGTCATGGCTCACCAATAGGAAGCAGAGGGTGTGCATAAATGGGGTTAAATCGGAGTGGGGATCTGTAACAAGTGGCGTACCTCAGGGATAGGTTTTGGGCCCGTTGTTGTTTATAATATATATAAATGACCTTGACGAGGGAATTTCTAGTGATATGAGCAAATTCGCTGATGACACGAAGATAGGTAGGATAATCGATTCAGACGTAGATGTCAGTGAACTACAGGAGGATTTAGACAAACTCAATTCCTGGTCAGAAAATGGCAGATGCAGTTCAATGTAGATAAATGCAAAGTTCTTTGCTCGGAGTGTCCATAACCCAAGCACTTATAAGTTAAATAACGTAGAACTTAGCCATACAGATTGCGAAAAAAGGACTTGGGGTGATGGTAAGCAGCAACCTTAAACCAAGACAGCAATGCCTAAGCGTGCGTAATAAGGCAAATAGATTACTGGGATTTATATCAAGAAGTGTTAGCAACAGAAGTCCAGAGGTTATATTACAGCTTTATACATCATTAGTAAGGCCTCACCTAGATTACGCAGCTCAGTTCTGGTCTCCATATTACAGAATGGACATAAATTCGTTAGAAAACATTCAGCGTAGAATGACTAAATTTACATAGCATTAGAAATCTTCCTTACGAAGAAAGATTGAAGACCCTTAAATTACATTCACTTGTAAGACGTAGAATGAGGGGAGACATGATCGAGGTATACAAGTGGAAAATGGGTATTAACAAAGGGGATATAAATGAGTCTTGAGGTATCTCTCCAAGAGAGAACCCGCAATAATGGATTCAAGTTAGATAAGTTTAGATTTAGAAAGGATATAGGAAAGTATTGGTTTGGAAATAGGGTAGTTGATGAGTGGAACAGTCTGCCTAGTAGGGTTATTGAAGCAAGGACCTTGGGTAGTTTTAAATTTAGGTTGGATAAATTCATGAGTGAAAGGGGTTGGATTTGAGTGGGAATTGCACATGAGTGGCTAATTAATTCCTATTTTTAAAGCAGGGAAAGTCTTACCATCAAATTACCGCCCAATAAGTACACAATTGTAGGCAAATTATTAGAGTCGATTATAGCTGATAACATAAGAAGCCATCTCGATAGGCATAATTTGATTAACG
>WNWK01026150.1:0-27728 GCA_009830355.1 Cherax destructor
TGATCCTTTGGGACTCGTCTCACCAATTCCCCATAAAAGGAAAAAATGCTTGTGCAAGATCATGGAAGCCCCAAAATAGGTTGGGATGAGAACTTGCCTCTAGAAATGAGTCAAGAATGGGATGAAATATACAAGGAGTTTAAACAACTTCATCCAATTAAATTTCCTAGACAAAAGGTCGAGGGAAAGGCACACATTACATGTGTTCGGGTGAGGGTCAACCAGAGGTTATGGGTTAGCTTACATGAGTAACGCTGAAGGAAGAAATTTTAATTATTTTCAAAGGCCGGGGTTGCCCCCTTTGAAGGTCAGAACAGTCCCAAAATTTGGGAACCCTGACAGCCCCCCATGTAGGTTCAAAATTAGCTGTCTATCTCAACAAAGTACTTGATCATCTCACTATTAAAAAACTGTGATCTGGAGTGACAATGAAGCAGTTCCCAGTGGTCAAGAAAAAATTAAGAGTAAGTTGGTTATGTACAGAATAGAGTAGCAGAGATAAGAGAGATGCAGAGAGACTGCCCCTTTCTCCACTTTCCTACAAAAGAGAACCCAGCTGACATGTTTGTCCGTGGTGCCCCACTCAAGAACTTTGTGGGATAATAAATTATGGTTCCAGGACCTAACTGGCTCTCTAATGAAAATAACTGGCCACAGAAAAAAGCTTACAATATGCCAGAAGAAACAGTCTGTTTGGGAACACAACAAAAATAACTTTTTAAAATTTGTAACTCTTACGAGTTACAGCTTTTGTCTTTAAGTTGAGTTAGGGATCCCCACAGACAGTTGAGTCATGGATCCCCCTTACAGGAAAAAGGTTTCAGGTAAAAATTGGTTTTCCCCCCTTTCAGGAAAAAGGTTGAGTCATGGATCACCACACAGTTGAGTCATGGATCACCTCAGACAGTTGAGTCATGGATCAACTCAGACAGTTGAGTCATGGATCACCACAAAATTAAAAAGGTTGAGTCATGGATCACCACAGACAGTTGAGTCATGGATCCCATAGACAGTTTAGTCATGGACCACCACAGACAGTTGAGCCAAAAAATTGGTTTTCACCAAAGACAGTTGAGCCATGGATCACCACAGACAGTTGAGTCATGGATCACCACATACAGGGGAGTCGGGGGATCACCACAGACATTTGGGAGTCAGGGGTCACCTCAGACAGTTGAGTCATGGATCACCACAGACAGTTGAGTCAGGGATCACCCAGAAAAGTTGGGTCATGGATCACCACAGACATTTGGGGAGCCCCAATTGATAAACCCTCAGACAGTTGAGCCTTGGATCACCACAGACAGTTGAGTCATGGATCACCTCAGACATTTGGGAGTCATGGATCACCACAGACATTTGGGAGTCATGGATCACCACGGCAGTTGAGTCGGGGGATCACCACAGACAGTTGGGTCATGGATAACCCGACAGTTGAGTCATGGATCACCACAGACATTTGGGAGTCAGGGATCACCCCCCAGACAGTTGAGTCATGGATCCCCACAAGACAGTTGAGTCATGGATCACCACAGAAGTTGAGTCAGGGACCCCACAACAGACAGTTGGGTCATGGATCCCCCAGACAGTTGAGTCATGGATCACCACACAGTTGAGCATGGATCCCCTCAGACAGTTGAGAGATGGATCACCACAGACAGTTGAGTCATGGATCCCCTTTTGGAAAAAGGCTAAGGGGATCACCACAGACAGTTGAGTCATGGATCACCACAGACATTTGGGAGTCATGGGATCACCACAGACAGTTGAGCCCGGGATCACCACAGACAGTTGAGTCATGGATCACCACAGACAGTTGGGTCATGGATCACCTCAGACAGTTGAGTCATGGATCACCACACAGTTGAGTCATGGATCACCTCAGACAGTTGAGATGGATCACCACAGACAGTTGAGTCGGGGAACCCCAGACAGTTGAGTCATGGATCCCCACAAACAGTTGAGTCATGGATCACCACAGACAGTTGAGTCATGGATCACCACAGACAGTTGAGTCATGGATCACCACAGCCAGGGGAGTCATGGATCCCCACAGACAGTTGAGTCATGGATCCCACAGACAGTTGGGTCATGGATCACCTTAGAAAAGGCTGAGTCATGGATCACCACAGACAGTTGAGTCATGGATCACCACAGACAGTTGAGTCATGGATCCCCAAAATTGGGCCCCAAAAAGTTGGGTCTGGACCCAAAAGACAGTTGAGTCATGATCCCCTCAGACAGTTGAGTCATGGATCAAAAGACAGTTGAGTCAGGGATCACCACAGCCAGTTGAGTCATGGATCCCCCACAGACAGTTGAGTCATGGATCCCCACAGACATTTGGGGCCGGGATAAAAAAAAGGTTGAGTCATGGATCACCACAGACAGTTGAGTCATGGATCCCCCAAGACAGTTGAGTCAGGGATCACCAAAGACAGTTTGAGTCATGGATCCCCCGGGACAGTTGAGTCATGGATCACCCAGACAGGGGAGCCATGGATCACCCAGACAGTTGAGCCATGGATCACCAAAGACAGTTGAGTCAGGATCACCACAGACAGTTGAGTCATGGATCACCCAGACAGTTGGGTAAACAACCAAGCCATTGGCCGGATCCCCCGAAAATTTTATTCGGGAAAAAGACATTATTCAGGGATCAACGGGATTTAATTTTTCTCCCCAAACATTTAGCAGGAACCCCAAAAATTATATACAAATTTGGACAAAGAAAAACATGACTTAATTAACTTCTAAGAGTGGGAAAAGTTTGTATGGGCATGTTAACAAGTTCAATTATCACCAATATTATATTTACCAGAACTGAACAATATTATATTTAAACCCGCTGAACAATATTATATTTACCAAGCTGAACAATATTATATTTACCAGAACTGAACAATATTATATTTACCAGGGGCTGAACAATATTATATTTACCAGAGCTGAACAATATTTTATTTACCAGAACTGAACAATATTATATTTACTAGAACTGAACAATATTATATTTACCAGAGCTGAACAATATTATATTTACCAGAACTGAACAATATTATATTTTTCCAGAACTGAACAATATTATATTTACCAGAACTGAACAATATTATATTTACCAGAACTGAACAATATTATATTTACTAAAGCTGAACAAAATATTTACCAGAACCCCAAAAAATATTATATTTACCAGAACCGAACAATATTATATTTCCCAGAGCTGAACAATATTATATTTACCAGAGCTTGAACAATATTATATTTACCCAACCCGAACAATAAATTTCCAGAACTGAACAATATTATATTTACCAGAACTGAACAATATTATATTTACCAGAGTTTAACAATATTATATTTACCAGAACTGAACAATATTATATTTTTCCAGAACTGAACAATATTATATTTACCAGAACTGAACAATATTATATTTACCAGAACTGAACAATATTATATTTACCAGCTGAACAATATTATATTTACCAGAACTGAACAATATTATATTTAACCCGAACTGAACAATATTATATTTTTCCAGCTGAACAATATTATATTTACCAGAACTGAACAATATTATATTTACCAGAACTGAAAAAATATTATATTTACCAGAACTGAACAATATTATATTTACCAAGCTGAACAATATTATATTTACCAGAACTGAACAATATTATATTTACCAGAACTGAACAATATTATATTTACCAGAACTGAACAATATTATATTTACCAGAACTGAACAATATTATATTTACCAGAACTGAACAATATTATATTTACCAGAACTGAACAATATTATATTTACCAAGCTGAAAATATTATATTTACCAGAACTGAACAATATTATATTTACCAGAACTGAACAATATTATATTTAAAAGCTGAACAATATTATATTTACCAAACTGAACAATATTATATTTACCAGAACTGAACAATATTATATTTACCAGAACTGAACAATATTATATTTTACCAAGCTGAACAATATTATATTTACCAGAACTGAACAATATTATATTTACCAGAACTGAACAATATTATATTTACCAAGCTGAACAAAAATTTTTACGAGTAAAAAATAATTTTTTTTTTGTTTTGGGACTATTTGTTGAAAAACCCTTTGATTTCCTTCTATTAACTGTTCAGGTGGGTTCAACGGGGTGCTACCTTGGCTGGTTATTGCTCAGGTTTACTGTCCAGTGGGTTTGGGGTATTTTGGTTTACCAGCCGCCGGGGATGATTGGTTTTTCAGGGTTTTCTGTATTGTGTGTGTGTGTTGTTGTTTGTGTGTGTGTGTGTGTGTGTGTTTTGTGTTTTGTTTTTGGTTGTGTGTGTTTTTTTGTGTTGTAAATAGTGTATCCATAGTTGATAGTTTTTGCAGGGTTTTTAGTCACAGCTCCTGGGCCCCCGCCCTGTTTTCCTTCCTTTTTTGGGGTGCTAATGTAGGTCACCCCCTCCGCTTCCCCAATAACTGGTCTTCTGCAAAAGTGTCTGTCCCATTCTAGCCTTCACAACCGTCGTCTTGTTAAAGCTTCCCTTATACACAGTTTCCCTTTTATGAATCTTAATCCTGGCTTTGTCTCTGTAATGCCTTTCCCTTTTTCCTTACATTGTTAAATGCTCAAATTTCGAAACTTGTGATTTGACATGATCCTTTCTTCCTCCCCCTCTTCTTCTTCATTTTTTCCATAATTCTTTTTTTTTATTTCCCTTTTTCTGCCCTTTGTGTGTTCTGTCCTTCAGTTCCCCCTTTCCCTTTTGTTATTGGTCCTACCCTTTGTGTGCCCTTAGCTCTCCTGCAGTGCTCCTTTTTCTTGCCCTTAGACCACCACTTTTACTACGACCACCACTTCTTTATTTTTATTTTACTTCTACTTTTTCTGCTACTATTACTACTTTACCATTGCTTCTCTTCACTCCCTTTCATTCTTGTTTCACAAAATACTTCCCCCTTTATTCTACTTCCACCACCCTCATTACCATTCCACTACTTCTCTTTTCCCCCTTTTTCCTTTATTTCCCCTCACTCCCCTCTTCATAAGTTTTCTCTTCTTGGGGTTTTTTTTTAAATTCCATGGAACTCGCGTCCAGTCCCTAATTATATGGAAATCGTTTAGAAAAAATTTTTTCCTTTAAAAGAACCATCAAGAAATTAACTTTAAATTTTCAGTGGAAAAGGTTGATTATCCATGTTTATTTTTGTTTTGGGAATAAATTTTAAAGACAATAGGGGAACGTTGGGTGTTTTGGGGCTTTAAAAGAAGCTTTAACAAGTGAACTTGTGGAACGTCCCAGTTTTCCAAGGGGGCAAGATATGGCCCATGGTTGGGAGTGTCAAATAATCTTTCAAATCAATTACATTATGAGCTTGGGGCACCAGGTCCATTAATCATAGGGAGGTAAAGGGGTGTTGGTAAGCCAACAGATTGTATGTATGTGGTTACTCAAGGTTGGGGTTTGGGAGGTTGATCATAGGAGGTAAAATGTGTTTAGTCACCGGTCAAGCTCCCGGATCTTTAATTTTTTTTTTAGTCACCCGGTAATTATTAGGATACTCCTCAAATAAACTTTTATATAGAGGTACTTGGTAAAGGCAAGTTGATAAATTAAGAGTTTGTGACCAGCAGTCTAGGTCTGGATGGGGTCACCTAGGTCAGTTATCTTTATGTATATTTATCCATAGGAGTTTAAGAGAAATGTGTTTGTAAATAATTGGTCTTATCCTTTTAAAGGGTAATGTAAGGTATGATCTAGGAAGGTATTAAACCAGGTCAGTCTAAATTTACTATAGTAAAAGTTAAAATGGGTTATGGATAGTTATAACTAGACGAGAATGTCACTGGCTTGCACAGAGTGGTGTCATTAATCTAGATGTGAGTACCCCATGATCTTAAATTGTTGAGATAGTTCCTAAGAAGGGATCTTGTGACCCTTTAAAAAAATGGATTTCCCTTTGTAACAAAAATGTTGATGTACATGTTGAAAAAAGGAAAAATTTCCATTTTAGTTAAAGATGGCTGGCAAATTTTAATATATAAAATATTAAAAATTAAAAATTAATAATTAAAAATAAAATAATAATTATAATAATAATAAATAAAATATAATTATTTAATTTAAGGAAAGGAATTTTTAATCCTTTTAAAAAAACAATGTATAAAGATACCAGGATATTTACTGCTAGGTAACAGGCAGGGGAAACTTAAAATATGATATTTATATTTTAAAAATTTATTATTATATTATATAAAATTATTATTATATATAAATTTAACATAATTATTAATTATTAATAATAATTATAAAAATTAAAAATAAAAATTAAATTTAAAATTTAAGGTACAGTATAGATAATCTAAAGATGGAGCCCTTTTCTCTTTAAGGCACTTACTTTTTCGAAATTCCCAATTTTATTTAAAAAATATTTTCTTTGATATTTTTTATTATTTATATATATTTAATATTGATTAAATTTAGGTTTGTGTAGAATCTCGCCCTCAGAGTGCAGAAGCAACCCCGCCTCAGAGTGCAGAAGCAACCCCCTCGGGCCAAATTTAGAGTGCAGAAGCAACCCCCCCCCTCAGAGGCTAACACTAAACATACCAAAGTAATAACCCCTTAAAATATATAAATTGTTTCATAAACTTTTCCTAAATTTTTAAAGGGAAAATTGTTTAAAAACATGTTTTTTAAAAAAGTTTTATTGAAAAAGGAAAAAAATTTGGTTTAAAGACAAAGTTTAGGTAATGAGGAAGACAAAGACTACAAAGGGAAAAGGGGGTGTTTGGGTCAACATAACATTGCACAAGTTTAAAAATAAAAAAAGTGGACTGTTGCAAAATAAAATAGTTTTGGGTTTCAAGTTTTAAAAAGGACAGCACAGCAACATTTTATGCATAAAACAGCAGTATAGGAGACAAACAATGAGTCGAATAGGCCAGGTTGAAGGATTGGCTTATAAAAATTATTTTTGTTTATAGATCGAGACTACGATGATAGTCAACTTTATTCCTGGAGAGATATTATTTTTGTGTGTTTTGCATCGTGTTTTTTTTTTTTATTAATATCATATAGAGGAGATAAGTGTGGATGAGAGTGGGATATGAATTCTAAGAATTAAGTGAATGTTTTGGGAATTTTGAGTCGACATAATTGTTATGGGAGACATGGATGACAATATGGGAGAAACTATTGTAGGTGTCATAGAAAAATACAGCAACATAAAAGAACACTACATCATCATACAAGAATAGTAACTTGCAAGAAATTTAAAGTGACAAGCAAGAACAGTTCAGTGACAAATAAAAAAGAGCATCGTAAACCACAAAGACAGTGCAATTACACAGAACAATACAGTAACACAAAGACAGTGCAGTAACACAGAACAATACAGTAACACAAAGACAGTGCAGAAACACAGAACAATACAGTAACACAAAACAAAGATATTCAAACAGGTAAGAACAGTACGGTAAAATACAAGAAAGTACAGTAATATACAAGAACAGTACCGGAATATAATGAAACAATACAGTAACACATAAATACAATAACTTTAAAAATGCTGTTACACAAGACAATACAGTAAAATGACAAACTAGTACAGTAATACATAAAAACAATACATTAAATCTCAGAACACTAAAACAACACATGAGAACTGTACAGTAAAACACAAGAACAATACAGTACTATAGAACAGAACATCAACACTCAAGTATCGTACATCAACATACAATAACAATAGAGTAAAACACTGGAAGGTTAACATACTAGTAAATAAAAGATCAGTGAACAAGACATTAAGACCTACCATCCAAGTTATAATATAGAAGATGTCAGAGAAGTCACGATGTGAAAAAAGTGAGAGAGACTTATTTAAGAATTTTTTCTAGCAACTCTTTACCTTTCGTAAGATAATTTGCAGCGTCTACGTTGCTTTATCTAATACAAGTGTTGATTTATGCCTTCCATAATTAAGCGGTTCTAGAGGTGAACGTATTTATCAGGTCGTTACCTTAAAGAAATACCATTTGTGGTACAGCATGAAGTTGATGTCACTGGGTCATGTCGTCAGGGTTTTGCCTCAGTGACATGTTTTGCACTCAATCTGTCTTTCACTTCTGTCAAATAACATCAGCATTGGAGGATGAAAAACGGCCGAAAACTAAAGCAGATTAATAATTATAATTCATATTCATTGAAGAATGTGTCCAGTTTATTAGGTAACCCTGAAGGAAGGCTTTAAAAAGATTGCATTAATTATTTTTAGATATCTCTTAAGGTGGATCTTTAAGAAGTTGCCGGAGTTTTTCTTTATTTTTTCTTCTTCGTCCAACTGTTATAAATTATTTCTCTTATAACTCAAGAACGCCTCATCCAATTGGCTTCAAACTTTTAATGTTTTTGAACGATAATGAGAATCATACTCATTGAACAATTGGTTTGTTAACATGTCCTATGACCAAAGTTACTGAAATCATTAACAGCATCCTGGAATGACTGAAATATATTTCAAAATACTGAGTGGATAAGCTTCAAACCTTCACAAAAGCTGCCACATAATTCTATGGTGTTGGAGAGTGAAATGTAAGTTTGTTGCTGCAGATTTGACCATTTGTGTAAAAAGTTGTGTGAAATTTTATTCTCTTAAAGCAACACACACACACACACACACACACATGCACACAAACACATACACACACACAAACACACAAACACATCCTGGGTTTATCTTGAGTACTTTAGCATTGATAAGTAAGATACTTCTCTAACTGTCAGGTATCTTTATAACGCAACATTTCTCCTACACAAGATCATTGATGTTGCTCCTCTGTATTACACTGAAGAAGTCTACCAGCACTGTCTTCTTGCACATCTACTGTCATGTCAAGTCTACCAGCACTGTCTTCTTGCACATCTACTGTCATGTCAAGTCTACCAGCACTGTCTTCTTGCACATCTACTGTCATGTCAAGTCTACCAGCACTGTCTTCTTGCACATCTACTGTCATGTCAAGTCTACCAGCACTGTCTTCTTGCACATCTACTGTCATGTCAAGTCTACCAGCACTGTCTTCTTGCACATCTACTGTCATGTCAAGTCTACCAGCACTGTCTTCTTGCACATCTACTGTCATGTCAAGTCTACCAGCACTGTCTTCTTGCACATCTACTGTCATGTCAAGTCTACCAGTACTGTCTTCTTGCACATCTACTGTCATGTCAAGTCTACCAGCACTGTCTTCTTGCACATCTACTGTCATGTCAAGTCTACCAGTACTGTCTTCTTGCACATCTACTGTCATGTCAAGTCTACCAGCACTGTCTTCTTGCACATCTACTGTCATGTCAAGTCTACCAGTACTGTCTTCTTGCAAATCTACTGTCATGTCAAGTCTACCAGCACTGTCTTCTTGCACATCTACTGTCATGTCAAGTCTACCAGCACTGTCTTCTTGCACATCTACTGTCATGTCAAGTCTACCAGTACTGTCTTCTTGCACATCTACTGTCATGTCAAGTCTACCAGCACTGTCTTCTTGCACATCTACTGTCATGTCAAGTCTACCAGTACTGTCTTCTTGCAAATCTACTGTCATGTCAAGTCTACCAGCACTGTCTTCTTGCACATCTACTGTCATGTCAAGTCTACCAGCACTGTCTTCTTGCACATCTACTGTCATGTCAAGTCTACCAGCACTGTCTTCTTGCACATCTACTGTCATGTCAAGTCTACCAGCACTGTCTTCTTGCACATCTACTGTCATGTCAAGTCTACCAGCACTGTCTTCTTGCACATCTACTGTCATGTCAAGTCTACCAGCACTGTCTTCTTGCACATCCACTGTCATGTCAAGTCTACCAGCACTGTCTTCTTGCACATCCACTGTCATGTCAAGTCTACCAGCACTGTCTTCTTGCACATCCACTGTCATGTCAAGTCTACCAGCACTGTCTTCTTGCACATCTACTGTCATGTCAAGTCTACCAGCACTGTCTTCTTGCACATCTACTGTCATGTCAAGTCTACCAGCACTGTCTTCTTGCACATCCACTCTCATGTCAAGTCTACCAGCACTGTCTTCTTGCACATCTACTGTCATGTCAAGTCTACCAGCACTGTCTTCTTGCACATCCACTGTCATGTCAAGTCTACCAGCACTGTCTTCTTGCACATCTACTGTCATGTCAAGTCTACCAGCACTGTCTTCTTGCACATCCACTGTCATGTCAAGTCTACCAGCACTGTCTTCTTGCACATCTACTGTCATGTCAAGTCTACCAGCACTGTCTTCTTGCACATCTACTGTCATGTCAAGTCTACCAGCACTGTCTTCTTGCACATCTACTGTCATGTCAAGTCTACCAGTACTGTCTTCTTGCACATCCACTGTCATGTCAAGTCTACCAGCACTGTCTTCTTGCACATCTACTGTCATGTCAAGTCTACCAGCACTGTCTTCTTGCACATCCACTGTCATGTCAAGTCTACCAGCACTGTCTTCTTGCACATCTACTGTCATGTCAAGTCTACCAGCACTGTCTTCTTGCACATCCACTGTCATGTCAAGTCTACCAGCACTGTCTTCTTGCACATCCACTGTCATGTCAAGTCTACCAGCACTGTCTTCTTGCACATCTACTGTCATGTCAAGTCTACCAGCACTGTCTTCTTGCACATCTACTGTCATGTCAAGTCTACCAGCACTGTCTTCTTGCACATCCACTGTCATGTCAAGTCTACCAGCACTGTCTTCTTGCACATCTACTGTCATGTCAAGTCTACCAGCACTGTCTTCTTGCACATCCACTGTCATGTCAAGTCTACCAGCACTGTCTTCTTGCACATCTACTGTCATGTCAAGTCTACCAGCACTGTCTTCTTGCACATCCACTGTCATGTCAAGTCTACCAGCACTGTCTTCTTGCACATCCACTGTCATGTCAAGTCTACCAGCACTGTCTTCTTGCACATCTACTGTCATGTCAAGTCTACCAGCACTGTCTTCTTGCACATCTACTGTCATGTCAAGTCTACCAGCACTGTCTTCTTGCACATCCACTGTCATGTCAAGTCTACCAGCACTGTCTTCTTGCACATCTACTGTCACGTCAAGTCTACCAGCACTGTCTTCTTGCACATCTACTGTCATGTCAAGTCTACCAGCACTGTCTTCTTGCACATCCACTCTCATGTCAAGTCTACCAGCACTGTCTTCTTGCACATCTACTGTCATGTCAAGTCTACCAGCACTGTCTTCTTGCACATCTACTGTCATGTCAAGTCGGTATATTTCGGAATAAAGATACGTTGCAGTTGTATAAGTGTCTTACATATTTACTTGTCGGTACTGTATACCGTTTTAAAAGGGAGGGGCGAATAAATTCACACTTTTTTTTTATTTTTATCTAATTTCAATGGGATTTTTGCAGTGATTTATACAGCTTTTAAAAACCTATACACTGTCTTTGTATTGACTTTTTGCCTTTAAGTTAGATAGAAAAAAATAAATTGTTCCAAATTTGAGGAGTCACAAAACTTTCCTATTTTTACAAAACTGGGAAGATGTACAATGCTCTAGTTAACATTAGATGAAAGATAAAGACTATATAATTGTTGACCCAATGCATTTTAGCGAAAATGTCAATAGATTGTATTATAAAATATGTTGAAGTTAGTGATTTTTTTGGTGTTTATTTTTTGTGGGAAAAAAAATCAATACAAACAAAGCTGTGAAATATTTCAGAAATCCTCAATGGGTGTTTGTTGAGCCATCTTTACTCAATAAAGTGTGCAAAAATCATTACAATCCTATTATTAATTTTCGCAAAAATGGCTCACAATGTCAATAATTGATTTCTGAGTTATTGATATAATTTTTTCTGTAAAACTCTATGGATATGGAGCGCTAAATCTCAGCGTATTGCACACATCAACACTTGTTGAGACCCCAGAGGCGACTGAGCTACCATTACTTCCTGCACTTGAAAGGAGGCATCAGAGATATTGCTATGTAGTGTAACTTTGAATGAAACAATAATAAAAATCGAAATTTTGGGCTGAAAAAAAAACACTAATTGGCAACTTGTATTATTTATGAAAGCAAGAAGTAAAAAATTACATTTAAGGAAAATATGATAGAAACAAGTTGTTTACACCAAAATGTTGCCAGAATGTTGCACTATTTTTTGTGGTATTTTTTTAATATTCATACTTAAGTATTATCCAGAGGTTTCATTGTATACATCATTGTATACTTCCGTCCAGCTGATCAAGAGTTTCTATCTTAGTACATTTATTGTAGTCCTGCTTATCATCTGAGGTATTTTGTTGCCCCTAACCTGTCTCCTGCTGTTGTTAATGATTGTTTCAGTCATCACATTTGGCACTAGTGCCTGCAGTGTGTGGCATTTCTGTCTTTCCAGCACTGCCACTGTTTTCCAGCTGTTAATTATTATACATTCCTACCTTCTTCGCTCTATCTAGTATAATTTGAAGATTTTATAAGTCCAATAGCGTAAGTCCAATAGTGTAAGTCAAATAGTGTAAGTCCAATAGTGTTGTGGAATACAATAAACTGATGCTGACATTGAAATTTCTCTATTCATGAATAATAATAATAATAATAATAATATAATTATTATCATTATTATTATTATTATTATTAGTAGTAGTAGTAGTAGTAGTAGTAGCAGTAGTAGTAGTAGTAGCAGTAGTAATAGTAGTAGTAGTAGTAGTAGTAGCAGCAGCAGTAGTAGTAGTAGTAGTAGCAGTAGTAGCAGTAGTAGCAGTAGAAGTAGTAGTAGTAGCAGTAGTAGCAGTAGTAGCAGTAGAAGTAGTAGTAGTAGCAGTAGTAGTAGTAGCAGTAGTAGTAGTAGCAGTAATAGTAGTAGTAGTAGTAGCAGTAGTAGAAGTAGTAGTAGTATTACTATTATTATAAAGAAGAAGATGATGATGAAGAGAAAATTGCTGTCTACTTTTTGTTTTGCTTGTTTTGACAAAACTCTTTCACATTCATTACATTGTCAACACAACCATTGACTTATAAAGTAAAACTTATTATCAAAAGATTACGACTGTGTGGTGCAATGGTCAGGACGACTGTGTGGTGCAGTGGTCAGGACGACAGTGTGGTGCAGTGGTCAGGACGACAGTGTGGTGCAGTGGTCAGGACGACTGTGTGGTGCAGTGGTCAGGACGACTGTGTGGTGCAGTGGTCAGGACGACAGTGTGGTGCAGTGGTCAGGACGACAGTGTGGTGCAGTGGTCAGGACGACTGTGTGGTGCAGTGGTCAGGACGACTGTGTGGTGCAGTGGTCAGGACGACAGTGTGGTGCAGTGGTCAGGACGACTGTGTGGTGCAGTGGTCAGGACGACTGTGTGGTGCAGTGGTCAGGACGACAGTGTGGTGCAGTGGTCAGGACGACTGTGTGGTGCAGTGGTCAGGACGACTGTGTGGTGCAGTGGTCAGGACGACAGTGTGGTGCAGTGGTCAGGACGACTTTGTGGTGCAGTGGTCAGGACGACTGTGTGGTGCAGTGGTCAGGATGACTGTGTGGTGCAGTGGTCAGGACGACAGTGTGGTGCAGTGGTCAGGACGACAGTGTGGTGCAGTGGTCAGGACGACTGTGTGGTGCAGTGGTCAGGACGACAGTGTGGTGCAGTGGTCAGGACGACTTTGTGGTGCAGTGGTCAGGACGACTGTGTGGTGCAGTGGTCAGGACGACTGTGTGGTGCAGTGGTCAGGACGACTTTGTGGTGCAGTGGTCAGGACGACTGTGTGGTGCAGTGGTCAGGACGACTGTGTGGTGCAGTGGTCAGGACGACTGCCTCTAAATCACCAGACTTCAGGTTCTTCCTCTTTCTTCTTTTCATTCGACTGAGGTACATTATATTAATCTTCTGTTAACTTAATTTTACAATTTAGTGCTGAACATTTAACAATATCCACATAGATTTTACTATTTTTTATGGAATTTCAATTATTTTCCTGGAATGTGTTAATTATACTGGTAAGGGTCACAGATCGCCTGGAAAATAACAGACATTTAATTCTTCACCAGCATGAAGGTAGTTCCATTAAGGGAAATTTATACAACAATAAAGCATCTAGTAATATACGTGTGTACTTTATTGGTGTTTTATGTTTGTTTACTGTTAGAAGTCAGTCTGAGGAAGAGGATAACTTCTATATTCTAATTATGGGATAAAATTAGTATTTGCCCAACTTTGCTAACTCAAGTCTCTGCTAAAGTTGTATGGTGTTTGTCTGTGATTGTTTGTAACTATACAATCAATATGTTTCCCATAAATTTTAATTGCAATAGAAATTCAATTTAAAAGTGTGATAATCTAAGTATTTTAGCTAAAAAATGAGTTTTGTCAGAGAAGCACTCAAACCTGTCTAAAACGTCGAAATATGCAATAAAATACGTTTTTAGCACATTGTACTTGTGCTAGTGAGTTGTACCTCATGGTACTTGTGCTAGTGAGTTGTACACAATGGTACTTGTGTTAGTGAGTTGTACACCATCGTACTTGAGTTAGTGAGTTGTACACCATGGTACTTGTGCTAATGAGTTGTACACCATGGTACTTGTGCAAGTGAGTTGTACACCATGGTACTTGTGCTAGTGAGTTGTACACCATGATACTTGTGATAGTGAGTTGTACACCATGGTACTTGTGCTAGTAAGTTGTACACCATGGTACTTGTGCTAGTGAGTTGTACACCATGGTACTTGTGCTAGTGAGTTGTACACTATGGTACTTGTGCTAGTGAGTTGTACGCTGTGGTACTTGTGCTAATGAGTTGTACACCATGGTACTTGTGATACTGAGTTGTACACCATGGTACTTGTGCTAGTAAGTTATACACCATGGTACTTGTGCTAGTGAGTTGTACACCATGGTACTTGTGCTAGTGAGTTGTACACATGGTACTTGTGCTAGTGAGTTGTACATTGGACTTGTGTTAGTGGTTGTACACCATGGTACTTGTGTATGAGTTTACACTGGTACTTGTGCTAGAGTTGTACACCATGGTACTTGTGTTAGTGAGTTTAACCATGGTACTTGTGCTAGTGAGTTGTACACTGGTACTTGTGTAGTGAGTTGTACACATGGTTTGTGCTAGTGAGTTGACCCATGGTACTTGTGCTAGTGAGTTGTACACATGGTACTTGTGTAGTGAGTTGTACACCATGGTACTTGGTAGTGAGTTGTACACCATGGTACTTGTGCTAGTGAGTTGTACACCATGGTACTGTGCTAGTAGTTGTACACTATGGTACTTGTGCTAATGAGTTGTACACCATGGTACTTGTTAGTGAGTTGTACACATGGTACTTGTGCTAGTGAGTTGTACACATGGTACTTGTGTAGTGAGTTGTACACCATGGTACTTGTGTAGTGAGTTGTACCTGGTACTTGTGCTAATGGTTGTACACCATGGTACTTGTGTATGAGTTGTACACATGGTACTTGTGCTAGTAGTTGTACACCATGGTACTTGTGTAGTGAGTTGTACACATGGTACTTGTGTAGTGAGTTGTACCATGGTACTGTGCTAGTGAGTTGTACACTATGGTACTTGTGTAATGAGTTGTACCATGGTACTTGTGCTAGTGAGTTGTACCATGGTACTTGTGCTAGTGAGTTGTCACCATGGTACTTGTGATATGAGTTGTACACATGGTACTTGTGCTAGTGAGTTGTACACCATGTACCATTTTACACATGGTACTTGTGCTAGTGAGTTGTACACTTGGTAATGTGCTAGTGAGTTGTACATCTGGATATTTGTAGCTAAATGAGTTTTGTCAGAGAACACTTTAACTTGTGCTAAAGGAACATGTGAGATATGCAGTTATACACATGTACTTGTTAGTAGTTGACACTTGGTACTTGTGTTAGTGAGTTGTACCTCATGGTACTTGTGCTAGTGAGTTGTACACAATGGTACTTGTGTTAGTGAGTTGTACACCATCGTACTTGGTTAGTGAGTTGTACACTATGGTACTTGTGCTAATGAGTTGTACACCATGGTACTTGTGCTAGTGAGTTGTACACCATGGTACTTGTGCTAGTGAGTTGTACACCATGGTACTTGTGATAGTGAGTTGTACACCATGGTACTTGTGCTAGTAAGTTGTACACCATGGTACTTGTGCTAGTGAGTTGTACACCATGGTACTTGTGCTAGTGAGTTGTACACTATGGTACTTGTGCTAGTGAGTTGTACGCTGTGGTACTTGTGCTAATGAGTTGTACACCATGGTACTTGTGATACTGAGTTGTACACCATGGTACTTGTGCTAGTAAGTTGTACACCATGGTACTTGTGCTAGTGAGTTGTACACCATGGTACTTGTGCTAGTGAGTTGTACACTGTGGTACTTGTGCTAGTGAGTTGTACATTGTGGCACTAGTGTTAGTGAGTTGTACACCATGGTACTTGTGTTAGTGAGTTATACACTGTGGTACTTGTGCTAGGAGTTGTACACCATGGTACTTGTGTTAGTGAGTTGTACACCATGGTACTTGTGCTAGTGAGTTGTACACTGTGGTACTTGTGTTAGTGAGTTGTACACTATGGTATTTGTGCTAGTGAGTTGTACCTCATGGTACTTGTGCTAGTGAGTTGTACACAATGGTACTTGTGTTAGTGAGTTGTACACCATCGTACTTGAGTTAGTGAGTTGTACACCATGGTACTTGTGCTAGTGAGTTGTACACCATGGTACATGTGCTAGTGAGTTGTACACTATGGTACTTGTGCTAATGAGTTGTACACCATGGTACTTGTATTAGTGAGTTGTACACCATGGTACTTGTGCTAGTGAGTTGTACACCATGGTACTTGTGCTAGTGAGTTGTACACTATGGTACTTGTGCTAGTGAGTTGTACGCTGTGGTACTTGTGCTAATGAGTTGTACACCATGGTACTTGTGATACTGAGTTGTACACAATGGTACTTGTGCTAGTAAGTTGTACACCATGGTACTTGTGCTAGTGAGTTGTACACCATGGTACTTGTGTTAGTGAGTTGTACACCATGGTACATGTGCTAGTGAGTTGTACACTATGGTACTTGTGCTAATGAGTTGTACATATGGTACTTGTGCTAGTGAGTTGTACACCATGGTACTATGTTAGTGAGTTGTACACATAGGTACTTGTGTATGAGTTGTACACCATGGTACTTGTGTTAGTAGTTACACAGGTATGTAAGTACAGAGACATACAGATAACATAAAACGATACGAGTAGAGTACAGCACAGAGAACAGTACAGTAACACAGAAGAACAGTACAGTAACACAGAAGAACAGTGCAATAACACAGAAGAACAGTGACAGTAACACAAAGAACAGAATAGTACAGTTAACACAGAAGAACAGTGCAGTGGGAATAACACCACTTGCTGCTTATAATAGTAATAATAAAATAATAATAATAATAAATATAATAATAATAATAATAATAATAATAATAATAATAATAATAATAATAATAATAATAATAATAAAATATAATAAAATTATTATTTGCGACCACTGTGATCTAGCCAGACCTTGCCTACGCTGGGTAGGAATCCATCCGGTGGTCTCTCTTTCTCTCTCTCTCTCCTCTCTCTTCCCTAGTTCATATCAGGAATCTCATCCGTCTCCGATGTCTCCTCTCTCCTCCTTCACCTACAACTTATCTGCTCTTCCCTATCATGTCGTCCTCTCTCTGCTCCTCAGTCTCCTTCCACTTCTCAGTCCTCTGCCTTCCCCGGTTCATGTATCCAGGAATCCATCCGTTCCCTCGTGCTCCCTTCCCACTTCCCAAGGTCACTGCGTATTCTTGCCTTCCCAGGTTCATGTATCCAGGAATCCATCCGTTCTCTCCCGGATGTCTTCCCTTCCCCACTCCAGTCAGCCTCAACAGGTTCATGTATCAGGAATTCATCCGTTCGCTCCCGATGTCTCCCTTCCCAACCAAGGTCAGCGTCCTTCCCCGGATCAGTGTCTCCAGGAGTCCACTGTGTCACCTCAGGTGACTCCTTCCCCACTTCCCCAGAGTCAGCGGTTGCCACCCCAGTGACCTTGTGGTGGAAACTTGGTCTTGTCTAGCTGGTCTACGGTAGAGACTGTCCAGGTGGGTGGAATTACTGGAGGTGACACACAGAAAACTGCGTCCAGTAATTACACCCACCAAGACAGCCACGACCGTACACCAGCTAGACGAGACCAAGCTGCCACACAGCTCAGCCACCCAGGAGAGGCTAATTGAGAATAATTTTGGAAATCCTTTTATATTACACTATGAATTTATACTAAGCACAAGTGTTTTACTTATTTTCAGTGTAAAAGTATTTGTGAGTGTTTTATTTTACATCGATGAATGTCCAAGTGTTGAAGAATTTGTCCACCTCCATCAAAACTCTATTCATGTTTTCATTTTTATTTATTTATTCGTCTTTTGCAGTTGACATTCAAAGCCTAACAAGCGCACAAACATACACATTTATAAGTATTTTCACATACTTTTATACGTTTCAACACACGTGCCTTACTCATTCACCATTATTCATACACATTATTATTCAAACACACACACACAATCCCATGTATTACAAATACACATAACATGTACACAATTCTCAACTCTCTAACATGTATGAGGTCACACATACATACGTAAACACATCTCATTCTAAACCCCATGCTACGAACACTCATGTGTATACATTCTCATAGACACACCTGTACTCGCCCACATGCTGGTTAAAATTAAACAATGTAGTAGAGGCAATATAAGGGAAATAAGGAAATATTTATGTGCTTCAATATTCATAATATAAGACATTGAATGTTGGTTTTCAGTTTTTGACGACATTCTTTGTGACACATGAATATATAAAGATGTGACCCGTTTGTGACACTAGTGGAGGACTGTGTGTCATGTGTACATGTAATTTGTATGAATGAATGTAATACGTGTTATTGTGTATGGGTGTCATGTGTACATGTGTGTTGATGAACGTCATGTGTGAACCTTATGTATGAATAAGTATAATGTTTATGTATTGTATATGTGTGTCACGTGTACATGTTATTGTGTATAGATGAGTGTCATGTGTACGTATTATTGTGTATGGCAAGTGTCATGTGTACGTATTATTGTGTATGGCAGTGTCATGTGTACGTATTACTGTGTATGGCAGAGTGTCATGTGTACGTATTATTGTGTCATGTTCAGGTATTGTTGTGTATGGTTGAGTGTCAAATACGAATCTCTAAATCTCCTCCATGAAAACTGTAACAAATTTATAATAATCTCTGTTTCTCCTGTTTCGAAAATGAATTTGAAGGTCGTAATATATATATATATATATATATATATATATATATATATTATATATATATATAATATATATATATATATAATTATATATATAATATTCATCCATTATATATAAATATATATATATATATATATATATATATATATATATATATATATATATATATATATATATTTATATATATATATTGTATGTGTGTAAAGAGTTTTAACATACTAGGTTAATAAAGCTGTGTTTACAGTGACATCTTGTCTACATGATAGTTTGCTTTGTATATATATTGTCTTATGACTAAAGTTCAGTGACATCACACAACATTGTCTAAGACCCAGTTTTTTGGGTAAATATTTACCGTCGTTCTTGCATATTATAAGATTAAATACATTTGTAACTCTAGTAACATCTCTCATATATCTTTTCCTTTACATAAGTGTTCTTCACTTATGTATTTCAGTGTTTACACATGATCCGCAGATTCACTTCCCTTTCTGAATTCACACTCTTCTTTGTTACGCATATTTTGTCTTTACCATCACTTCAGTCATCATAATTCTGACATACACTTTACCTGGTATTGTCAACAGTCTTATTCTATTATAGTTATTACATTCTTTAAAGTTTTTCTCCATGTTCTTCTTTTATAAACATTATGAACAAAATCATTAACTATTCCAGTACTTTATTACAACTGCATCACACACTTCAATCTTAATCCATTCTAAATTTCCCTTTTTTTAACCTTCTTATTACCACAGAACTGTGCTGACCTTTATTGTAAATTATTATGTAGATCATACAAGTTTTCTTTTATGTTTACTTTTCCCTTTGGTCTACACATACACATCACTCCAAACACCATGCTAAGAACACACATATATACATTCATGTGTACACGTTCTCTTAAGAATATCTGCACTCTCCCTCACGGTTGTTTAAATATAAAAATATTGTATAAATAGTGTAAGAAAATTAAGAAAATTCTTGATTTCATGATATTTTGGGATTAGACGTAAATATGTGAAGAAGTGACTAACTTGAGAGACTTGTTTAAACAAAGAAGTTATTTATAAAACACTTTAAGCAGAATTAATTATTAAATAAGTTTTCACACTACACTTTAGCAGAATTAATTATTAACAATTTGTTCACATATACACTTTTCATCTCAACGACCTAAAACATTCACCATCACAGACTGCAAAACAAAAACTTTCGGTGATGGAAATAAAATTGTCAACTTGGATGATTCGATCTCTTGACAATAAGAATTTTGGTGGTGGCTGCCACAACCTGGCCAGTACGACTGTGTGGTGGTGCCTCCCGATACGTGTTAGTGTACTGTGATGTAATGGCATGTTAACATGTTGATAGTGTGTGCACCATTCTGCAACATTATGCACCACACACTGAATGTTGTGGTGCACTATGTTACAGAGATATGACACAGCCAATAAGTAATGAAAAGACAATTGAAGAAGGTAACTATTGAATGAAGAAGTTTGTTTCACAGGTGAAAGTTCTTCTCTGCTGTTATGTGTTTTTCACCACCATCGTTGTGTTGTGATGTGTATAAAGTCTGTCTGCTACACCACAGTTAATAACACTGTATGTAACCTGTTTGGTAAATATCTGATAGAAGACTTATTGACAGGATTATTTTCTTAGGATTCTGTTGGTAGTATTCAAGTGTATAAGACTGGACGCTATTGGAAGAATACTACTGGAAGGATTGTTACCAGAAGACTATTGGTAGAAGACCTCTGGAAGGTTTCTGTTGGAAATAGAGTGTTGGCAGGACTATGTTGGTAAAATGACTTTAGGTAGCGGTTCGTTTGTTACGTATAAGATGAATCAAGTCAGCTGGTATTATACGTCAGTGTGATGGTGGTGTCTCCACCCAGATTATCCTTTCAGCGACTTTTTTTATCATTTCCTTCTGGTGGGAAAGAGAATTTTGTCTCTTTTTGTCACATCGCAGATATAATCGGTGCAGATGCTTCCTCTAGTAAATTAATGATGGACGATTTATATGAGGGAACACAGTAGAGGGTGACCATTGTCATTCCATGGCTGTGTCCTGTTTCGTCCCAGAAAAACGATACTCGATGATCAGAAACCTCGCAAACCTCGAACACAACGACTAATACATTCCAAGAAGTAAGGAATGACCGCGTGACACCAACTGTTAATAAAATGGTGACCAATAGAAAATTCGCTGTGCTGGACAAACTAGAGTTGGGAGGCAGTGTCATTGTTCCTCACAGGAAACCAAAATTAAACAACAGAAAAAGGATATTTTTTACTTAAAATTAAGAAAGGCAGAACTATATGATTTCCTCTAATGACTGATGTTATTTGATGTTGGGATATGTGAGGACACGTTTAGGAATAACTAAAAGTGAGAGGAAGGTCAGACAGACTTTATACACATCACAACACAACGTATGGTGGTGAAAAAAGACATAACAGCAGAGAGGAACTCTCACCTGTGATACAAACTTCTTCATTCAATAGTTTCCTTTTACAATTATCTTTTTCAATTTTTACCAGTTTTGTGTCATATATCTCTGCAACAACACAACGTTCAGTGTGTAATATATGTTAACATTCATACATCACAGTATGTGGCTTGCTACGAGTATGTTACATATTATTCAGCGTATATCGCACTCCAGTATAGGCTGCTTCTCAACCAGTGAACCGGGTGCTAAGGTTTAACGATCACTAGATACCGTCGTTAAATCATTACCTTGGTTCATTGACCAATACAGACAAGCCTCGCCAAAGGGTGAAGCAACGTGGTTCACTTGTGCCAAGCCAACTGACAGACTTGTCTGAGCGCTGGTTGAGCACGGTGCACTCTCTCTGGCTTCTGCTTTTGCCATCTTTTGTCACCGTGTGGTACACTTACTGTTCAACCTCTGTACATAGTGCACATAAGTGTACATGTTTATATCTGGCAAATTATATCTGGTGAAGGAAAATAAAAGTCATATACTATTGTTGAGTTTTGTGCTCCATTTTGAATCCCATTACGACCAGGTGGCAGGCTATACTATACCTGTGTTCGTAATACATTGCATAACAATAGTGGAGACATTAACACAGTCGTGCTGGCCAGGCTGTGGCAGCCACCACCAAAATGTTTAGTGTCAAGTGATCGAATCATCCAAGTTGACAGATTTTATTTTCATTCATGAGTTTTTTTATTTTCCATTTGTGATGGTGAATGGTTTTGTCATTTTTGAAGAGGTGAGAGGAATATATATGTGAAAACTGTGAGACTTATTTAATAATTATTTCTAATTAAACTAAATGTTTATTAAGATGATTTATATAGAATATCTTCTTTGTCTTGATCACAAGACTCTCATGATAGTCACTTCTTCACATATTTACATACTTTTCCCAAAAAGATTTCATCAAAATATTGTAACCCTCATTCTATTTTCTTAAGAAAATTTAAATTGTAAAACCAAGATATTTGTAATTTCTTAAAATAGTTTAAACAACCATAGTGGGAATAATCTATTAGAGTGTACCATTATTGTTCCATGGTGTTTAGAGTGAGATGTGTCGTGTGTTGCATGTACTGACCTATAGGTTTAGAAGTCAAGTCTTAGTCTGGGCTTGTCTTTCAACTTGGAGTTTAGAGATTCACTTCCTCTTTGCCTGATGGGACACAGTGTACCTTCTCTAAATCAATATATAAAGCCAGCAGCTCTACCACTTCTTCAGGTCATTCTTCTCTCCTCAACTCACTAAGACGAAAAATATTTATTGAATTAGTACGACTCATCTGTCTTTAATTTCTAGCTGTGTCCTCTAGTACCTATTTCTCTCCTCTATACCAATCTTAGTCGTGGCTTTGTCTCTGTAGATGCTTTCCTTTCCCATTACATTGTTAAATGCTCCAAACTTCAGAACACCGAGACTTAACCTGATTCTTTTTCCTTCTCCTTCTTTCTCTTCTTCTCCTTTGGGTTTTCTTTCTTCTGCCTTGTATTTGTACTTTATTATCCCCCCTCTGTGTTCTTGCTCCTACCCTCTGTGGGCCCCTAGCTCCCTTGTGGGCCCCTAGCTCCCTTGTGGGCCCTAGCTCCCTTGTGGCCCTTAGCTCCCTTATGGGCCTCCTAGGGGTCCTTGCAGAATGCGCCTGTCTGATGGAATATGACAGAAACCGTCAAGGCGATGGAAAATGACAGGAAACTGTCCAGGCGATGGAATATGACAGGGAAACCTGTCCAGGGTGATGGAATATGACAGGGAAACTCGTCCAAGGCGACGGAAAATGAGAGGAAAAACTGTGGAGGGCGAGGAAATATGAGAGACATGTTCAGAGTGATGGAATATGACAGGAAAGCAGTCCACTACGATTTAAAATGACAGGGGAAACCGGTCAAGCTCGATGGAAAATGACAAAAAACCTGTCCCTGAGTGATGGAATATGACAGAGAAACCTCTCTAGGGCGATGGAATATGACTGGGAGACCCGTCCAAGGCGATGGAGTATAAGAGGGGAACACATTAAGGGCGAAGTAAAATGACAAGAAAACCATTCAAGGGAGATGGAATATGACAGAGAAACCTGTCCAGGGTGGTCGATAATGACAGAGATACCCATCCCGGCATGGAATGGACAGAGAAACCCGTCAAGGAGACGAATAAGACAGGGAAACTAATCCAGGGATATGGAATATGAAGGAGAAACCCGACCAGGGAGATCGAATATGACAGGGAAACCCGTCCAAAGAGATGGAATATGATAGGGAAACATGTCAATAGCGACTGAAAATGACAGGAAATCCTGACCAGAACGATTGAATATGACAAGGAAACCCGTATAGAACGATAGAAAATGACAGAAAAACATGTCCAAGGAGATAGAAAATGACAGGGAAAACCGTCTAGGTCAATGGAAAATGACAGGGAAAACAGTTCACGGCAATGGAAAATGACAGGGAAACCTATAAAGATCCATGAAAATGACAAAAAATCATGTCGAGGGCGAAGAAAAATGACGGAAAACCGTCTAGGGCAATGAAAAGTGACAGGGCGATGGAAAATGACAGGAAAACAGTTCAGGACGATAGAAAATGACAGGGAAACTACTAAAGATCAGTGGAACATGACATAGAAACTCGTCCAGAAAGACTGAAAATGAAAGACAAACATGTCTAGGGCGATTGAAAATGACAGAAAAACATTTCCAGTGCGATGGAAAATAACAGGGGAAAAAGTTCAGGAATATGGAAAATGACGGAAGCCTGTCCAGGTCGATGGAATATGACAGGGAAAACCCCTCCAGAACGATGGAAAATGAAAGGAATAATCGGCCATGGCGAAGGAAAATGACAGGGATACCAGTTCAGTGCGATGGAAAATTACAGGGAAAACTGTCCATGGTGATAGAATATGACAGGGAAACACGTACACGACAAAGGAATATGACAAGAAAGCCCGTCCAGCATGCTTGAATATGACAGGGAGACTAGTCCAGGGATATGGAATATGACAGGGAGACTAGTCCAGGGATATGGAATATGACAGGGAGACTAGTCCAGGGATATGGAATATGACAGGGAGACTAGTCCAGGGATATGGAATATGACAGGGAGACTAGTCCAGGGATATGGAATATGCAGGAGACTAGTCCAGGGATATGGAATATGACAGGAGACTAGTCCAGGATATGGAATATGACAGGAGACTAGTCAGGATATGGAATATGACAGGAGAAAGTCAAGAGCGATTGAAAATGACAAGGAACTAGACCAGACATGGAATATGACAGAGAACTCTCGAGAATAGAATATGACAGAAAAAATCTATCCACGACGAGATGGAATATGACAGAGAAACCTACGTCCAGGGGATGGAATATGACAAGGAAACCTGTAAAGGACGATGGAATTTGACAGGGAAATCAATCCAGACAGATGGAATGTAACAGGGAAACCAGTTGAGAACAATGGGAAAAGACAAGGAAACCGGTTCTGTGTGATGGAAAACGACAAGGAAACCTGTCCAGGACGATGGAAAATGAGAGGGAAACTCGAACAGCTCGATGGAAAAAGAAAGGGAAACCCTCTCAATTGACATGGAATATGACCATGAAACCCCTCCAGGCCGATGGAAAATGACACTAAAACCGTCTAAGGCGATGGAAAATGAAAAGGGAAACTGTATATAACGATTGAAAATGACAGAAAAACATGTCCAGGGCGATGGAAAATGACATGCATACCAGTTCAGGGTGATGGAATATGACGGGGAAACTGTTCAAGGCCACGGAAAATGACAGGGGAAAGTTTTCCGTCGTGGCAAAATATGATAGTGAAACCCATCCAGAACGATGGAATATGACAGGGAAACCCATCCAGGGCGAAGGAAAGTGACAGGGAAAACAGTACAAGGCGATGGAAAATAACAGTTAAACCAATAAAGATCGATGGAAAATGACACTGAAAACTATTCACAGCGATGGAATATGACAGGGACACGTGTCCAGAATGATGGAAAATGACAGGGAAACTAATCAGATCGATGGAATATGAGAGGGGAACCAGTCCAAAATAATGGAAAATGACAGAAAAACATGCACATGACGATTGAAAATGACAGGGAAAACCAATCAAGATCGATGGAAAATGACAGGGAAAACAGTTAAGGACGATGGTAAATGACAGGGAAAACAGTTAAGGACGATAGTAAATGACACGAAAACTGTAGGACGATTGGAAATGAAGGAAAACCGTTTAGGGTAATTAATAAATGAACAAAACTTGTCCAGAATGAAATGAGAGGGAAAACCGTTTAGGAATATGGAATATGACAGGGAAACCTGACCAGATGGAAAATGACAGGGAAAACACTTCAGGGCGATGGACATGAAAATCCGTCCAGAACAATGGAATATGACAGGGAAACCCGTCAAGGACGATGGAATATGAGGGATAAACCCGTCCACAACGATGGAATACGAGAGGAAAACCTGATCAGATCGATGGAATGTGAGAGGTAAACCTGACCAGAACGATGGAATATGACAGGGAAAACCGTCCAGAACGATAGAATATGACAGGGAAAACCGTCCAGAACGATAGAATATGACAGGGAAAACCGTCCAGAACGATAGAATATGACAGGGAATCTTGACCAGAACAATGGAATATGAGGAAAAGAGAACTTCCGTCCAGAACGATAGAATATGACAGGGAATCTTGACCAGAACAATGGAATATTAGAGGGAAATCCGTCCAGAATAATGGAATATGACAGAAAAACATGTCCAAGGAGACTGAAAATGACAGGGAAAACAGTTTAGAACGATGGAAGATGACAAGGAAAACAGTTCAAGCAATGGAAAATGACATGGAAAATCGTCTATTGCGAAGGAAAACGACAGTGGAAAACATTCAGGGAGATAAATGACAGAGAAACTGATCTGTTCGATAGAAAATGACAGAGAAACCAATCTGTTTGATGGAATATGACAGGAAAACCCATCCAGAACGATGGAAAATGGCAAAAAAATGTCCAAGGAGATAGAAAATGACGGGGGAAAACCGCCCAGGTAGATGGAAAATGACAGGGAATACTGCCCAGGTCAATGGAAAATGACAGGGAAAAGAGTTCAGGGAGATGGAATATGACAGAGAAACCCGTCTATGGTGATGTAATATGACAGGGAGACACAACCGGAACTTAGAAATATGACAGGGAAACCTGTCCAGAACGATGTAAAATGACAGTGAGACCCGTCAAGGGCGATGGAAAATGAGATGGAAACCCGTCTAGGGCGATTTAAAATAAGAGGGAAACCCTTAATTGTGCTCAAAATTACAGGTAAACCCGTCCAGGACGATGTAAAATGACAGAAATACACTTTCAATTTGACATAATATGATAAGGAAACTCGTCCAGGGCAATGGAAGATGACAGGGAAACCCATCCAGGGCATTGGAAAATGACAGGGAGATCCGAACAGCTCAATGGAAAAAGACAGGGGAACCTTCAATTAACATGGAATATAACCCTCCAGGCCGATGGAAAAAATGACACTAAAACCGTCCAAGGCGAAGGAAAATGAGAGAGAAAACAGTCCAGAGCGATGGAAAATGACAAAGAAAACAGGGAAACCAATCAAGATCGAGGGAATATGACAAGGACACCCGTCCAGAACGATGGAAAATTACAGAAAAACATGTCCGTGGCGATTGAAAATGAAAGGGAAAACAGTTCAGATCGAGGGAATATGACAAGAACACCCGTCCAGAATGATGAAAAATGACAGAAAAACTTGTCCATGATAATTTCGCAAAAATCATTGTGAACTTAACGATAAAATATATTTCA
>WNWK01026151.1:0-27727 GCA_009830355.1 Cherax destructor
TCCATCTTGTTGACCCTCTCAGCCATCATCCATCTTGTTGACCCTCCTCAGCCATCATCCATCTTGTTGACCCTCTCACCCATCATCCATCTTGTTAACCATCTCAGCCATCATCCATCTTGTTGACCTCTCAGCCATCATCCATCTTGTTAACCTCTCAGCCATCATCCTTCTTGTTAACCATCTCAGCCATCATCCTTCTTGTTAACACCTCAGCCATCATCCATCTTGTTGACCCTCTCAGCCATCATCCATCTTGTTGACCCTCTCACCCATCATCCATCTTGTTGACCCTCTCACCCATCATCCATCTTGTTAACCATCTCAGCCATCATCCATCTTGTTGACCCTCTCACCCATCATCCATCTTGTTGACCCTCTCACCCATCATCCATCTTGTTGACCCTCTCAGCCATCATCCATCTTGTTAACACCCTCAGCCATCATCCATCTTGTTAACACCCTCAGCCATCATCCATCTTGTTAACCATCTCAGCCATCATCCATCTTGTTGACCCTCTCACCCATCATCCATCTTGTTGACCCTCTCAGCCATCATCCATGTTGTTAACCATCTCAGCCATCATCCATCTTGTTAACCCTCTCAGCCATCATCCATCTTGTTAACCATCTCAGCCATCATCCATCTTGTTAACCCTCTCAGCCATCATCCATCTTGTTAACCCTCTCACCCATCATCCATCTTGTTAACCATCTCACCCATCATCCATCTTGTTAACCATCTCAGCCATCATCCATCTTGTTGACCCTCTCAGCCATCATCCATCTTGTTAACCCTCTCAGCCATCATCCATCTTGTTAACCCTCTCAGCCATCATCCATCTTGTTAACCATCTCACCCATCATCCATCTTGTTACTCCAGCCCATCCATCTTGTTGACCTCCAGCCATCATCCATCTTGTTGACCCACCCTCCTCAAACCCCCCATCATCCATCTTGTTAGCCACTCCTGAAACCCATCATCACTTTAACCATCTCCCCTCATCCATCTTGTTGACCCTCCTCTCCCTTGCCATTTATCCATCTTGTTGACCCTCTCAGCCATCATCCATCTTTTTTGACCCTCTTTTCAGCCATCATCCATCTTGTTAACCATCTCAGCCATCATCCATCTTGTTGACCCTCCCAGCCATCATCCATCTTGTTGACCATCTCACCCCTCATCCATCTTGTTAACCATCTCACCCCTCATCCATCTTGTTAACCCTCTCAGCCATCATCCATCTTGTTAACCATCTCAGCCATCATCCATCTTGTTAACCATCTCAGCCATCATCCATCTTGTTGACCCTCTCAGCCATCATCCATCTTGTTAACCATCTCAGCCATCATCCATCTTGTTGACCCTCTCAGCCATCATCCATCTTGTTGACCCCTCACCCCTCATCCATCTTGTTGACCCTCTCAGCCATCATCCATCTTGTTGACCCTCTCAGCCATCATCTATCTTGTTGACTCAGCCATCATCCATCTTGTTGACCCTCCCAGCCATCATCCATCTTGTTGACCCTCTCAGCCATCATCCATCTTGTTGACTCAGCCATCATCCATCTTGTTGACTCAGCCATCATCCATCTTGTTGACCCTCTCACCCATCATCCATCTTGTTAACCCTCTCACCCATCATCCATCTTGTTAACCCTCTCACCCATCATCCATCTTGTTGACCCTCTCAGCCATCATCCATCTTGTTGACCCTCTCAGCCATCATCCATCTTGTTGACCCTCTCAGCCATCATCCATCTTGTTAACACCCTCAGCCATCATCCATCTTGTTAACCATCTCAGCCATCATCCATCTTGTTGACCCTCTCAGCCATCATCCATCTTGTTGACCCCCTCACCCCTCATCCATCTTGTTGACCCTCTCAGCCATCATCCATCTTGTTGACCCTCTCAGCCATCATCCATCTTGTTGACTCAGCCATCATCCATCTTGTTGACCCTCCCAGCCATCATCCATCTTGTTGTGTGGTAGAGGTGGTAAGTACAGTGGCTGCACTCTGAAGAACGGGTAGAGGTGGTAAGTACAGGGGCTGCACTCTGAAGAACGGGTAGAGGTGGTAAGTACAGTGGCTGCACTCTGAAGAACGGGTGGGTGGACTCTCCCAGCCATCATCCATCTTGTTGACCCTCCCAGCCATTATCCATCTTGTTGTGTGGTAGAGGTGGTAAGTACAGTGGCTGCACTCTGAAGAATGGGTAGAGGTGGTAAGTACAGTGGCTGCACTCTGAAGAACGGGTAGAGGTGGTAAGTACAGTGGCTGCACTCTGAAGAACGGGTAGAGGTGGTAAGTACAGTGGCTGCACTCTGAAGAACGGGTAGAGGTGGTAAGTACAGTGCCTGCACTCTGAAGAATGGGTAGAGGTGGTAAGTACAGTGCCTGCACTCTGAAGAACAGGTAGAGGTGGTAAGTACAGTGCCTGCACTCTGAAGAACAGGTAGAGGTGGTAAGTACAGTGGCTGCACTCTGAAGGATGGCTAAGAATGTTGCAGTTCAGAGGGTCATTTTGCTTGTGATGTTGTGCACTTGTGGTAAGACACCTATTGAGTTAATGATGCTTAAATGTATTTCCTATTTTGGGTCACACTTCTTCGGTGGGAGGTGCCTGGTATGGTGCAAAAAAAAATTCACTTTCCTAGGAAAAAATATTTTCAGATACTTTTAGGGTCACTAAGGGTATTAATGTTTTTATGAATTGTTCAAGTTGGCCTAAAATATCATTGCTACTTTTGTTATAAAAGCGCTAAAGTTTTTTCAGATTTTTGTCGGTCTTTTCTTAATTTGACTTTGTGGGTGGGTGACTTATAAATAAAACTTTGAACAGAAATAATGTGGATGCACCTCACTGAAGCTTTTAATCTAGTCATAAAAGAATGTGTCAGGTATCAAGAGATGTAAGAGTATTGCTTTTACCCCCTAACCCAACTATGTCTTCAAACACTCGGATCCAGTTCATGTTCACCCTCTTGAAAATGATTCCTTCCAGGATTTCTTTAATTTGTTAACTCATGTTTCCATAATCATTAATGCCTTGCCTAGCATCTTGTTTATGCCCTCCATCTTTCCCCTCCCTCTCCCCCCATTATGATAAATATATTTATGGTATAACAAGATAAGAAAGCAGAAGCATGGTATATATACCCATGCATGGCACTGAGAAGAAACCAAGATCAAGCTAAGATGGAAGAAATGTGCAGCTTCCAGCTAAACATGCAAGAAAATTTGTGGAGTTTAAGAAGCAGGGCCAGGAGCTAAGAATCAACCTCTGTAACTACAACTAGGTGAGCACAGTACATAAAACACCACCTGTTGTATTTTAGAAGTATAAAATCCTACTACAGTCCAGTACAATAATCTTCATAATGATTGGTAATACAGTGGTACCTCGACATACGAGCAGCTCCCAACTCGAACAATTATGTAAGTGTATTTCTGTAAGTGCTTTTGTACGTGTAATTTTGGGGGTCTGAAACAGATTAATCTAATTTACATTATTCCTTATGGGAACAAATTCGTTTGGTATCGGCACTCATACAGCCTTCTGAAATGAATTAAGCTCGTAACTCGAGGTACCACTGTATTCCCAGCCATGATAGGTACTGTTAGTACACACAGGAGCCACTAATGGCATAATAAGGCTATGTTTTGCTCCCCAAGAACACACACACCCCAAGAACCCCGATTTCCCTAGGAATAGTATGACCTGTAATGGTTTAGTGTTTCCCCTATGAGTGTGATAATTCACAAAGCTCCTGGTGAGAGAAAGTTAGCTACGTATAATAAATGTCTTGTGTACATTTACTAAACACCTGTGTATTAGTTGTTGAGAGTAGGCATTAACAGTATTGAATTTTCAGAATAAATGTGAGAAATGTATTATTCTAAATGAATATTGATGCTTTCAGATGCTGCACGTCCTGATGTCCAGTGATTTGAAGTTGAGTTGTTGGCAACACTTGTTGAAGAATTGTGTACGTATGTGACTTTGGGAAGTGTGAAGCTGCAGATTTTTGTGCCAAGAAAGTCTAGATAAATTTGTGTACTTGGAATAAACATACACACAAAAAAAAAAGGTGAGTTAAAACAAGAAAAGGTAATATAAGTGGAAAGTTTGAAGAATAGTTGAATTACTGTACAGTGGACCCCCTGTGTTCGTCCTGCTCCAAACTCGCCCTTTTATGTAAGTGTATTTTTTTAAATGCTTTTATAAGTGTATTTTTGGGGGTCTAAAAGGCCTAGTCTACTTTACATTATTCCTTATGGGAATAAATTTGTTTGGTAATGGCACTTGAACAGCATTCTGGAACGAAAAAATCACGAAAACCGGGGGTCCACAGTATTTGAGAAGTGCACAGTATAAGTGAAACTCTTCAAGTTGGTGCACAAATATACACTTGTTGACATACTGTTCAAAATTTATTTTTTATGTTAGAGCTCGGTCAACTGAGTTACTGTATATTTTTCTATTAAACAGTTTTCATTTGACCTTGTAAATATAGCTATGTTGCCTAGTGCTGATGAAGGGCTCTTGTTTCAGGGAATATAATCAAATCATCACTTCCTTGGATCAAACCTGATTGCCTTCCATTTCCCAGACATTGTATGATCCCTACAGTTTTAGCTCCCATTTTTTTTTTTAAACTTGACAGCTGTGTCCCGCCAAGGCAGGGCAACTTGGAGACAACGTGTTCGGTAGTGTTCACTCAGTCGTCGTCTTTCCAGAAGAATTGACATCACAATCAGATTACCCTCAGACTTCAGCACCTCCACCCCTCCTTCAGAAGGCAAGCACTGCCCCTGCCACCTCCACCCCTCCTGCAGAGTCCCACCTCCAGGACTTGTCTGGCTAACTGGTTTCCCTTAAATCCTTCATAAGTTACCCTGCTCACATTACAACAGGACACCCACTAAAAACTGTCTCAAGTTATGCCTATCTAGCATTCTAAGACAAACCTGCTGGAGATTCAAACCTCAAAGGCTCTTACACCCCCTCCCTCAGATCCTTCCTGGGATGACCCCTTCACCTCTCTCCACCCTCTACATGTCCAAATCCCTACAACCCCTCCTCAGCCTTCTGAATTTTACCCTTGACCACTCCACATCACCTTTTAATTTCCATGTTTTAAATTTTCTGCGTGATATTTACACCACATTGCTCTGAAATATGACATCTTAGTAAAACTGCAGTAAAGTTATTTAAATATATTTAGTATATATTTTTTTTTTCAACAAGTCGGCCATCTCCCACCGAGGCAGGGTGACCCAAAAAGAAAGTCCCCAAAAAGAAAATACTTTCATCATCAAACAACACTTTCACCACACTCATACATAATCACTGTCTTTGCAGAGGAGCTCAGATACGACAGCTGAGAATTGTCCCTCCCAGCTGTCACTATCCCAGACCCCTCCTTTAAAGTGCAGGCATTGTACTTCCCATTTCCAGGACTCAAGTCCAATTAAATCAATTAACTGGTTTCCTGAATCCCTTCACAAAATGTTACCCTGCTCACACTCCAACAGATCGTCATGTCCCAAAACCATTCGTCTCCATTCACTCCTATCTAACACGCTCACACATGCTTGCTGGAAGTCCAAGCCCTCGCCCACAATACCTCCTTTACCCCTTCCTCCAACCTTTTCTAGGACGACCCCTACCCCGCCTTCCTTCCCCTACAGATTTATATGCTCTCCAAGTCATTCTACTTTGATCCATTCTCTCTAAATGACCAAACCACCTCAACAACCCTCTTCAGCCCTCTGACAAATACTTTTAGTAACTCCACACCTTCTCCTAATTTCCACATTCCGAATTTTCTGCATAATATTTACACCACACATTGACCTTAGACAGGACATCTCCACTGCCTCCAGCCTCCTCCTCGCTGCAACATTTGCAACCCATGCTTCACACCCATATAAGAGTGTTGGTACCACTATAATTTTGTACATTCCCTTCTTTGCCTCCATGGATAACGTTTTTGTCTCCACAGATACCTCAACGCACCACTCACCTTTTTTCCTTCATCAATTCTATGATTAACCTCATCCTTCATAAACCCATCCGCTGACACGTCAACTCCCAAATATCTGAAAACATTTACTTCTTCCATAATCCTCTCTCCAATGTGATATCCAATTTTTCTTTATTTAAATCGTTTGATACCCTCATCACCTTACTCTTATCTATGTTCACTTTTAACTTTCTACCTTTACACACTCTCCCAAACTCGTCCACTAACCTTGCAACTTTTCTTTAGAATCTCCCATAAGCACAGTATCATCAGCAAAAAGTAACTGTGTCAACTCCCATTTTGCATTTAATTCTCCATAATTTAATCCCACCCTTTCCCCAACACCCTAGCATTTACTTCTTTTACAACCCCATCTATAAATATATTAAACAACCATGGTGACATTACACATCCCTGTCTAAGACCTACTTTTACCGGGAAGTAATCTCCCTCTCCTACACACCCTAACCTGTGCCTCACTATCCTCATAAAAACTCTTTACAGCCTTCAGTAACTTACTACCTATTCCATACACTTGCAACATTTGCCACATTGCTCCCCTATCCACTCTATCATATGCCTTTTCTAAATCCATAAATGCAATAAAACTTCTCTACCTTTATCTAAATACTGTTCACATATATGCTTCACTGTAAACACTTGATCTACACATCCCCTACCCACTCTAAAGCCTCCTTGCTCATCTGCAATCCTACTCTCTGTCTTACCTCTAATTCTTTCAATAATAACCCTGCCATACACTTTACCTGGTATACTCAGTAAACTTATTCCCTATAATTTTACACTGTCTTTTATCCCCTTCCCTTTATATAAAGGAACTATACATGCTCTCTGCCAATCCCTAGGTACCTTCCCTCTTTCATACATTTATTAAACAAAAATACCAACCACTCCAGCACTATATCCCCCTGCTTTTAAAATTTCTGTCATGATTCCGTCAATTCCAGCTGCTTTACCCCTTTCATTCTACGTAATGCCTCACGCACCTCCCCACACTCACATCCTGCTCTTCTTCACTCCTAAACGATGTTGTACCTCCCTGGCCAGTACATGAAATTACCACCTCCCTTTTCATCAACATTTAAAAGTTCCTCAAAATATTCCCGCCATCTACCCAATACCTCCAGCTCCCCATCTACTAACTCCCCTACTCTGTTTTTAACTGACAAATCCATTCGTTCCCTAGGCTTTCTTACCTTGTTTATCTCACTCCAAAATTTTTTCTTGTTTTCAGCAAAATTTCTTGACAGAGCCTCTCCCATTCTTTCATCCGCTCTTCTTTTGCACTCTCTCACCACTCTCTTCACCTTTCTTTTACTCTCCATATACTCTGCTCTTCTATATATATATATAGTAAATAACTTTCTTGTACTATTGTACATCTACCATAAGCAAAAGGGGCTAAGTTTGCATATTTAATGGTTACCATATTTGCAGCATGTCTCAAGGTTTGGGATGCAGTCTTTTTGAAGCAGTTGGTGTGTAATGTATCGTCCAGACAACGCTTTCACTCCTAGCCAAGCACTACCACCAGTTTCTTCAATGCAGAACCATTGTAAGAATTGTCAGATTGTGCCGACAGTATAGCATCTTTTTATTGCCCCAGTCATTGAAAAGTGTGCAGTCTTCATTTTCAGTCACTTGCTCGCTGACAAAGGTATTCTCTCAGCCATCTCTCTGTTCCATTTTTAAGTCAAATTATCCAATTTGTTTTTAACTGACTACTAAATTAACTTAACCATTTGCCCTTTTGCTCGCTTTATTTTTTTACCTTTCGTTATCTGTCTTTCTTTTCACTGCTGAATGCCCCACGTGGGTTTAGTGCTTTTCCTGAATACAATGAAAATAATTCTCTGCAAAAATCATTAATGTACATAAAATCTGTGCTTAACACAATGGTACAGCTAATTTAGTCTTGTATTTATGGTTTAGATCTATAATTGACAAATGCACATTTCTGTTTTGTATTGTTAGTAAATAAAAGTGTGGTTTTGTTTAAATGAGTATTGTTAGAATTATATATAAATGCGGTATTCTGAGATTTTTTTTAAATAAATTACTGTATTCAGTTGTATATGGTGACATCATACAACAAGTCATCTGACAGTCTGCTTGTTGTTACATTGATTCCCAGTCTTTGGTCCACGGTTTATCACCTTTTAGCGTCCCTAAAGTTGTTGTAATGTTTGAAAATGAAACCTCTTATTCATGATTACGTATTTATTAAAAACTGTAGTTACTGTTTGCAAACTGTAGTTACTGTTTGCAAACTGTAGTTACTGTTTGCAAACTGTAGTTACTGTTTGCAAACTGTAGTTACTGTTTGCAAACTGTAGTTACTGTTTGCAAACTGTAGTTACTGTTTGCAAACTGTAGTTACTGTTTGGAAAAAATCATAATTTAAGTAAGCAGTATTAAAACTTAAGCTTATTAAAATAGCCATTACATTGCCAAAATATTCATTACCTTGTAGCCTACCTATATACAGGTCTCCCTCAACATTCGCGTTTTCCACTTTCGCGGGCTTCACACATTCGCGAATTCCCGGCCGCCAAATTCCCACCCACCAAATCATATTTAAGTTTCCCGCCAACCGAGCGTCCCTACTACCTTCCTTCTGACCCGGCAGCCAGCCCGCACACCACTCACTGAGTGTTTTCTTCGTTCATTATTTGTTATTAAACTACAGTATAACATGTATGTAGTACTATATAGTACAATATTTTACTATGTTTTCATGCGTTTTATGATTGTTCATGGTTCAATAGGTTAAGGAAGCAGTAAGTAATGAATGTACTAAATAAAGGTTATCTATCTATTACATTTATTCCAAATTGATATCAGAAACATGATAAATACCCTAGAACTGTAATAAAGATGCTGAAATGAATAATATATGCCATATTATATGAGTGGGGTAAGAGAAGCAGGCAGACCGCCACCATAAAAGATGTTTACATCAGGGTAAACATGCCTAAATCACTCTTGTTATAAGAACACATGCAAAAATAGCATTTATTATTTTTAGAATAATAATAATTTATAATAATTGATCTGGAACACTTTTAAATGTCATCAGTATTTGGTAGCTGACATTTAGAGCACTCCACAGCAATTATTAATAATTATTATTATTATTATGTAGTGTTAGAGTGTTCAGCAGAAGTTTGTGGTTACAGGCGAGTGGGTGCGGGAGGGAAGAGGAGCGATTGGTGGAATGATGATGTAAAGAGAGTAGTAAGGGAGAAAAAGTTAGCATATGAGAGGTTTTTACAAAGTAGAAGTGATGCAAGGAGGGAAGAGTATATGGAGAGAAAAAGAGAGGTTAAAAGAGTGGTGAAGCAATGTAAAAGAGAGCAGATGAGAGAGTGGGTGAGATGTTATCAGCAAATTTTGTTGAAAATAAGAAAAAGTTTTGGAATGAGATTAATAAGTTGAGGAAGCCTAGAGAACAAATGGATTTGACAGTTAAAAATAGGAGAGGAGAGTTATTAAATGGAGAGTTAGAGGTATCGGGAAGATGGAGAGAATATTTTGAGGATTTGTTAAATGTTGATGAAGACAGAAAGCTGTGATTTCGTGTGTAGGGCAAGGAGGAATAACATCTTGTAGGAGTGTGGAAGAGCCAGTTGTGGGTGTAGGGGAAGTTCGTGAGGCAGTGGGTAGAATGAAAGGGGGTAAGGCAGCTGGGATTGATGGGATAAAGATAGAAATGTTAAAAGCAGGTGGGGATATAATTTTGGAGTGGTTGGTGCTATTATTTAATAAATGTATGGAAGAGGGTAAGGTACCTAGGGATTGGCAGAGAGCGTGTATTGTTCCTTTGTATAAAGGCAAAGGGGACAAAAGAGAGTGCAAAAAATTTTAGGGAATAAGTCTGTTGAGTGTACCTGGTAAAGTGTATGGTAGAGTTATTATTGAAAGAATTAAGAGTAAAACAGAAAGCAGGATAGCAGATGAACAAGGGGGCTTTAGGAAAGGTAGGGGGTGTGTAGACCAAGTGTTTACAGTGAAACATATAGGTGAACAGTATTTGGATAAGGGTAAAGATGTTTTTGTGGCATTTATGGATTTGGAAAAGGCGATGATAGGGAGATAGGGGGCAATGTGGCAGATGTTGCAGGTGTATGGAATAGGGGGAAGGTTACTGAAAGCAGTGAAGAGTTTTATGAGGATAGTGAGGCTCAGGTTAGAGTGTGTAGGAGGGAAGGGGACTATTTCCCAGTAAAAGTGGGCCTTAGACAAGGATGTGTGATGTCACCGTGGTTGTTCAATATATTTATAGATGGGGTTGTAAGAGAAGTGAATGCGAGGGTCTTGGCAAGAGGTGTTGGGCTAAAAGATAAAGAAGCAAATACAAAGTGGGAGTTGTCACAGTTGCTTTTTGCTGATGACACTGTGCTTTTGGGAGATTCTGAAGAGAAGCTGCAGAGGTTGGTGGATGAATTTGGTAGGGTGTGTAAAAGAAGAAAATTGAAAGTGAATATAGGAAAGAGTAAGGTGATGAGGATAACAAAAAGAATAGGTGACTAAAGATTGGATATCAGATTGGAGGGAGAGAGTATGGAGGAGGTGAATGTATTCAGATATTTGGGAGTGGACATGTCGATGGATGGGTCTATGAAGGATGAGGTGAATCATAGAATTGATGAGGGGAAAAGGGTGAGTGGAGCACTTCGGAGTCTGTGGAGACAAAGAACCTTGTCCATGGAAGTAAAGAGGGGAATGTATGAGAGTATAGTTATACCAACGCTCTTATATGGGTGTGAAGCATGGGTGATGAATGTTGCAACGAGGAGAAGGCTGGAGGCAGTGGAGATGTCATGTCTGAGGTCAATGTGTGGTGTGAATATAATGCAGAGAATTCGAGTTTGGAAATTAGGAGGAGGTGCGGGATTACCAAAACGATTGTCCAGAGAGCTGAGGAGGGGTTGTTGAGGTGGTTTGGACATGTAGAGAGAATGGAACGAGACAGAGTGACTTCGAGAGTGTATAAATCTGTAGTGGAGGGAAGGCGGGGTAGGGGTCGGCCTAGGAAAGGTTGGAGGGAGGGGGTAAAGGAAGTTTTGTGTGCGAGGGCTTGGATTTCCAGCAAGCATGTGGAGCGTATTTGATAGGAGTGAATGGAGGCATATGGTTTTTAATACTTGACGTGCTGTTGGAGTGTGAGCAAAGTAACATTTATGAAGGGATTCAGGGAAACCGGCAGGCCGGACTTGAGTTCTGGAGATGGGAAGTACAGTGCCGGCACTCTGAAGGAGGGGTGTAAATGTTGCAGTTTTATAACTGTAGTGTAAAGCACCCTTCTGGCAAGACAGTGATGGAGTGAATGATGATGAAAGTTTTTCTTTTTCGGGCCACCCTGCCTTGGTGGGAATCGGCCGATGTGTTAATAAAAAAAAAAAAAATAAAAAAAAAAATTATTAATATTAATATTATTATTATTTCCTTACAATATATTGTAGGGAAATAATAATAATAATAATTGCTGTGGAGTGCTCTAAATGTCAGCTACCAAATACTGATAACATTTAAAGTGCTCCAGATCAATTATTATAAATTATTATTATTCTAAAAACAATAAATGTTATTTTTTCATTTTTTCTTATGACAAGAGTGATTTAGGCATGTTTACCCTGATGTAAACATCTCTTATGGTGGCGGTCTGCCTGCTCTCTTACCCCACTCATATAATATGGCATATATTATTCATTTCAGCATCTTTATTACAGTTCTAGGGTATTTATCATGTTTCTGATATCAATTTGGAATAAATGTAATAGATAGATAACCTTTATTACTAATATTAGTGTAATTACACAACATTTTATTAGCGCTAAGGCTAACATCCACCACCTATGACGACTCACCAGACACTGCTCGCCTCTCCCTCCCTACAATAGCTCCTCCCACTTCGTAACGATGTCAGATGGTGAATTTAATGTATTTTTCTGTAAGCTTAACTTGTTTTATGTGTATTTTACTTTTTTATTGTTTTCTGTAATATACGAGTTTCTTCTTTCTTTCAACACGTCGGCCGTTTCCCACCGAAGCAGGGTGGCCCAAAAGAAAAAACGAAAGTTTCTCCTTTTACATTTAGTAATATATACAGGAGAAGGGGTTACTAGCCCCTTGCACCCGGCATTTTAGTCGCCTCTTACGACACGCATGGCTTACGGAGGAAGAATTCTGTTCCACTTCCCCATGGAGAAATATACGAGTTATGCAAATTAAAATAAAGTTATGAAGTTGGAGTTTCATTTTTTTTTCTAATGTATACATATTTAATTCAACATTTGGCATCATTACAAAGTGGGTGGAGCTACAGCAGAGGGAGAAGAAGCAGTGTGTCAGTAACTTGATTCCCCATGACACTTCACAATACTATAAAATATGTATTGTATAATTATACTATTACAGGCCTCCCTCCACAGCCAGCTCATGTCAAAATAACATGTATATAGTACATTATTTTACGATGTTTATATGTGTTTTATGATTGTTCGTGGTTCAATAGGTTAAGGAAGCAGTATTGTATTATATTTCCCTACAATATATTGGGGCACCAAACATTCGCGATTTTTCAACATTCACAAGACTTGATCCCCTAACCCTCGCGAATGTTGAGGGAGACCTGTATACATAAACTGTTTTGATATAGTTTGCACTAACATTCTTGATAATAGGATTGGTATTGTTTTCATTACTAAGTTATCAGACTGCGGTGATGTTTCAGATACTTCATGATAGAGGTCAACTTCAGCATCATGTAGAAACAAGAAGTCTCATGAATTGTGTGTCCAGGAGACAGGCTTGAGGATGCTAAGGATTACGTCGGACAATATTAAATATTTAGCCAACAACTCTGTATCTGACATTCTTTTTGGTGTTTTGAAATCAGTCAATCTTGGCAGAGTCACTGTTGATAGTCTTATGAATTCATCTTTATAGCAAGCTTTTCAGTCAGCTTTTCAACATTTACTACAGATGGCTCAAGAGTTAAAGAATAATGTGTCTGGAATACATTTAGGAAGTCTTGTGATACTTCATCCAAGCCTTGTCAGCAAATGTTGGAAATAAAGTGTAACATCAAAAGTATTTTCTTTCATGTACTTAGTGTAGAGAACATGTACAGGTTTTTGGTTTTCCTGTAGCCAGAGACTCCTCTTTGTTTGGTACCCTTGCCATTGCTATGACAAGGGGCTCCTAATCCAAGGAACTGGACCTCATATTCCCTTGGATGATCTAAATGCCTCAACCTCCATTTGGTCTTGTTAGTGGGGAAATATACCCTTTTTGTCAAATCCAGTTCGTAGACAAGAAAAAAAGATTACTGTCAACTCATTTAACATAGCTTTCGTTGGTAGAGCAGTGGAAATTGGATAATCTTAGAGCATGTCAGGTGACCCACTGGTGAGGCAGAGGCCATCTAGCAGGCTCTTTGATGACAGAAATACTGCTGGAGATTGCCTGTAGATCCAGGAGTGGCAACTAAAGTTGCACAACTCCTGGCAGTCTTGCTAGTTTGCCACATTGTTAGCTCTTGTATGAATAGGGAATTTTATGCCTTGCCTAGTTCTGGAATTGCCATCCAATAGGGTAAGAGGTAGTTTTCAGGGAACAGCGGCAACTGCCAGTCAGTGGAAGTGACTGAGATTCATGGTGGGTATGTGATTTTATTTAGTCTGATCTGCCCCCTCCATCCCCTCATTTTTGTATCTTTTAAACGAGACATACTCACTTTCTTGGATCCCAAGTAAATGCTACACAGTCATGGACCATTCCATAAATTTTGAAATTTCTTCTGGGCAATCCCTTGTTGCTCGAATCCAGTTGTCCGTGTGCCAAAAGGTAGAGTGACTCAATTGTTTGCCAATGAGAGTGACAGACAAGTGATGACACTGACAGTGATTGCACACACACACAGTCTGGTAATCTTCCACAGAGGAGTCCCTTTTCAGACTAAACTATTTTCCAAGACTTCTAGAGACTGAAATCACTGGCAACAGCTTTGGTCTGAGTTAAGAGGACAAATTATTTCCCATCAAATTGCAATTGGGCTCCTGGACATCTTCCAATTGCTGTCAGATGTGGGGAAACCTCATTTGTATGTTTATGAATTGGCTACATGATTTGTGGTCACATACCACATGGAAAGCTGCCTGATACATCTCTGTGAAGACTGTGCAACTTGAGTGGTTCATCATGTATTAATAAACTGTCCTGGACATCAGAATGCAGAATTCACTTTAAACATTAACTGACACGCTCACTTGAACTGCCCTTGCTGAAAGTTTCACTTCTTGCGCAGAACTTTTTTTTAACCGAGCAGCCTACTGCACCATGTTAATTTTACATGTTCACTAACCCTCAACTCCACTGATCCCTACCCTTGAACCACCTCTTGAATGGTGATTATTTTTTAAATATAATGATAGATGTATATACCTGAACTTTAGAATTATTATTTTTTTTTGGTCACCAGGTGAAGAATTGATGATGGCTTCATCACCCCAAGTAAAATTCTTAGTAATCTCACTTGAATCAGTAGCAAGTTTAGGGAACCCCTGGTCTTTTATATAGTGCCACTATGTTCAGCCACAATTTAACTTCAGTTTAGTGTCATAACCAATATATACAAAACTAATTAAACTGTGTTGAAATGTTTGTTGATGGATAATTAAAAATCTTGCTAAGCCTAAATCAAATGTAGAGGACTTGGGACTAGAAGTAACTGAATGCTTTAATAGATGTAAAATTCAAGTATATTGTGGTGTATGTACTGACTCAAGTATCCTCCAAGATGTATCATGTATGTCATGGTGCAAAAATGTGAAGTACAGTATTTGCATATGAAATTACATGAATCATTAGTTATAATATTATTCAACAAATTAGTCAAAAGTTTTGAGTCACAGTACACCGTTGGAAACCGAGCCACTTAGGTGCTAAAAGAACATTAAGTGATTGGATCGTGAAGTGTTCTAGTGTGTAAACCAGTGAAGACTGTTGTTTGCAAAGAATGTTGACCTGTACTGTGTTTGACAGGTTAAAGCTTTTTTCACAATGTTCAGATTTGCTGGTAACAGTAAAGATTTTATATTTAAAATAATGGTTTTCACTTTCCTTAACCCTTTAGGGGTCGACAGGCCTTCTCAGGAAAGTGTTCCTGGGGTCGAAAATTTTTTTGAAAAAAAAAAATTAATTTTTTCTTATGAAATGATAGAGAATCTTTTTCCGATCGTAACACCACCAAAATTATGAAATTTGATCGAAAACTAACGAAATTATGCTTTCGCGAAGTTATTGGTATCTATTAACACTGACGCATCAGCGATTTCACCCACTTCGAGCCCTATTTTCGACAAATTCCAATGTTTCAGTCTCCTAAAATTATAGCTATTTCGCTAGAACTCCATTTCTTATATCGAATGAGTAGAAGAAACTGCCTATTTACCAATTTCATCTACCCAAAATAGTGGTCAGAAAATGGCAATTTTCCAATTTCACACAAATTTCAAACGAGGCCAATTTCAAAATAGGGTCCAGAGTAAACAAGGCAGACATTCCTGGCACTAAAATAACATGTTCTCTGTTCATTAGCCACGTCTCCAGGCCCCTGTTCCATTACTTTTGCTTTCCATTTTTAATTTTTATTCTCATAAAAATAGAAGATTTACTGTTATGTATACAACTGCATCATTGTAAAAATGGTATAAATAATATCAGAGCACTTGTGCATGAATATAAGACTCGCCAGTTGATGTGTATTGGACGCATGGTGTGATTTGTTTACTTTTGAACATCGTCAAAAATCGAACATTTTCGCTACTTTGAGCTCAATTTCAAGGTACTTGTCATTGTCATACCAATCAAAATCATCTCTATTTCTGTAATATATCTTCCATTCTATCAAATGAGACCAAGAAAACGAGAATACATCAATAAATACCATACGAAAATCGACTGCAAAATCTCTGTTTTAATAAAAAAAAAAAACGGTCATTTTTTTTTCTCTCATTATGCAGTGTGTACTGCAGGATTTTTTTTATACTGCGCACACTGACCACACAGACCCATTCTTTCATATGTATGCCTACCAGACGTTTTCTGCTTAAATTGAGGCCGCTAGAATTTGGGCGTACTAGTACGGCACCAACCCCTGCTCGTAAAACGTACTAGTACGGCACCGACCCCGAAAGGGTTAAATATATTTTTGTTCCTTATAATGGGAGCATTGTGCCATGTGAGGGGTAATTGCCCCACCAGCCTAAAAGTGGCCATTATCTGAGTAGTTTCCAAAATACCTACTACAGTGGTCCTTGAGTTACAATGGGCTGGAGTTGCGACAATTTGGGGTTACAATTTACTCTGAGGAATTTTGTTCAGTCATGATAAAAATTGGAGATGCGATATATGTACAATGGTAAGACTAGTGGGTTGCATCCTCAGGAACAAGTTACCTGAAATTTTCTGCATAACCATAGACTTCCTATATACTGTAGTATGCCAGTGATGTCAGCTAGGTTTTTAATAGTTGTATTATGTACCTGTAGACATTATTATGCCCGGCAACACAGCTGGGTGCACACACCTCCCCGATGTCGGAGTTCATAGGTTTGAACCTAAAGCACTGACACATTCATTATTAAGGTTGACACACATGGATGGGTCTCGGCCAACCAGCAATGTGATAGCTTGCCATTTGGGCAACATTTGAGACAATAGGAACATCAGTTCTTGTGTGAGGTGGGGGAGGTGGCCTTAGCCAACCAGCAATACAGTAGCTTGCCTCTTGGAGAGAGTGTGAGATAATAGGATGTCCCTTGTGGGTTTAACACTTAGGTTTTGATTATAAGCCAATAGGAGTTGGAGTATGTGAGGGTGGCTTTGCTGCAAATCAGTAATGGGGTTGAATGCATGTATGGTAGCATCTTGGCTAATAGGAGTGTACTACAGTTTGTTTGCTCTCTTTGAAGGTATCGTGACTGTTTTCCACACTATCTCAGGTTGGTAGACAGCAACCACCCAGGGAGGTACTACCATCCTGCCAGGTGACTGTGAAACAGAAACCTGAAACTGTTTTACATGATGGTAGGATTGCTGGTGTCTTTTTTCTGTCTCATAAACATGCAAGATTTCAGGTACGTCTTGCTACTTACACTTACGTCACACTACGCAAACATGTACACGTTTATGTATACACACTCATCTGAGTTTTCTTTGATTTTATCTTAATAGTTCTTGTTCATATTGCTTTTCCCTTTCATATCCATGGGGAAGTGGAATAAGAATCTTTCCTCCGTAAGCCATGCGTGTTGTAAAAGTCAACTAAAATGCCGGGAACAATGGGCTAGTAACCCCTTTTCCTGTATAGCTTACTAAAAAGAAGAAGAAGAAAACCGTCAAAGTGGGATGTTTGAATGTGCGTGGATGTTGTGCGAATGATAAGAAAGAGATGATTGTAGATGTTATGAATGAAAAGAAGCTGGATGTCCTGGCTTTAAGTGAAACAAAGCTGAAGGGGGTAGGAGAGTTTCAGTGGGGAGAAATAAATGGGATTAGATCAGGGGTTTCAAATAGTTAGAGCTAAAGAAGGAGTGGCAATAATGTTGAATAATCAGTTATGGCAGGTAAAGAAGGAATATAAATGTATAAATTCAAGGATTATGTGGAGTAAAATAAAGGTTGGATGTGAAAAGTGGGTTATAGTAAGTGTTTATGCACCTGGAGAAGAGAGAAGTGTAGAGGAGAGAGAGAGAGAGAGAGATTTTGGGAAATGTTGAGTGAGTGTGTGGGGAGTTTTGAACACAGTGAGAGAGTAATTGTGGTTGGGGATCTTAATGCTAAAGTGGGTAAAAATGTTGTGGATGGAGTAGTAGGTAAATTTGGGGTGCCAGGGGTAAATGTAAATGGGGAACCATTAATTGAGCTATGTGTAGAAAGAGGTTTGGTAATAAGTAATACATATTTTATGAAAAAGAGGATAAATAAATAAACAAGGTATGATATAGCACGTAAGGAAAGTAGTTTGTTGGATTATGTATTGGTGGATAAAAGGTTGATGAGTAGGCTTCAGGATGTACATAGTTTATAGAGGGGAAACAGATATATCAGATCATTATTTGGTTGTAGCTACAGTTAGAGTAAAAGGTAGATGGGACAAAAAGAAAATGGCAACAGCAAGTAAGAGAGAGGTAAAAGTGTATAAACTAAGGGAGGAGGAAGTTAGGGTGAGATATAAGCAACTATTGGCAGAAAGGTGGGCTAGTGCAAGTAGGAGTAGTGGGGGGGTTGAAGAGAGTTGGGATAGTTTTAAAAATGCAGTATTAGAATGTGGGGCAGAAGTTTATGGATATAGGAGGGTGGGTGCAGGAGGAAAGAGGAGTGAGTGGTGGAATGAAGAAGTAAAGGGTGTGATAAAGAGAAAAAGGTAGCTTATGAGAGGTTTTTACAAAACAGAAGTGTTAATAGAAGAGCAGAGTATATGGAGAGTAAAAGAAAGGTGAAGAGAGTGGTGAGAGAGTGCAAAAGAAGAGCGGATGAAAGAATGGAGAGGCTCTGTCAAGAAATTTTGCTGAAAACAAGAAAAATTTTGGAGCGAGATAAACAAGGTAAGAAAGCCTAGGAACGAATGGATTTGTCAGTTAAAAACAGAGTAGGGAGTTAGTAGATGGGGAGCTGGAGGTATTGGGTAGATGGCGGGAATATTTTGAGGAACTTTTAAATGTCGATGAAAAAGGGAGGCGGTAATTTCATGTACTGGCCAGGGAGGTACAACATCGTTTAGGAGTGAAGAAGAGCAGGATGTGAGTGTGGGGAGGTGCGTGAGGCATTACGTAGAATGAAAGGGGGTAAAGCAGCTGGAATTGACGGAATCATGACAGAAATGTTAAAAGCAGGGGGATATAGTGCTGGAGTGGTTGGTATTTTTGTTTAATAAATGTATGAAAGAGGGAAGGTACCTAGGATTGGCAGAGAGCATGTATAGTTCCTTTATATAAAGGGAAGGGGATAAAAGACAGTGTAAAAATTATAGGGGAATAAGTTTACTGAGTATACCAGGTAAAGTGTATGGCAGGGTTATTATTGAAAGAATTAGAGGTAAGACAGAGAGTAGGATTGCAGATGAGCAAGGAGGCTTTAGAGTGGGTAGGGGATGTGTAGATCAAGTGTTTACAGTGAAGCATATATGTGAACAGTATTTAGATAAAGGTAGAGAAGTTTTTATTGCATTTATGGATTTAGAAAAGGCATATGATAGAGTGGATAGGGGAGCAATGTGGCAAATGTTGCAAGTGTATGGAATAGGTAGTAAGTTACTGAAGGCTGTAAAGAGTTTTTATGAGGATAGTGAGGCACAGGTTAGGTGTGTAGGAGAGAGGGAGATTACTCCGGTAAAAGTAGGTCTTAGACAGGGATGTGTAATGTCACCATGGTTGTTTAATATATTTATAGATGGGGTTGTAAAAGAAGTAAATGCTAGGGTGTTGGGGAGAGGGGTGGGATTAAATTATGGAGAATTAAATGCAAAATGGGAGTTGACACAGTTACTTTTTGCTGATGATACTGTGCTTATGGGAGATTCTAAAGAAAAGTTGCAAAGGTTAGTGGACGAGTTTGGGAGAGTGTGTAAAGGTAGAAAGTTAAAAGTGAACATAGATAAGAGTAAGGTGATGAGGGTATCAAACGATTTAAATAAAGAAAAATTGGATATCACATTGGAGAGAGGGATTATGGAAGAAGTAAATGTTTTCAGATATTTGGGAGTTGACGTGTCAGCGGATGGGTTTATGAAGGATGAGGTTAACCATAGAATTGATGAAGAAAAAAAGGTGAGTGGTGCGTTGAGGTATCTGTGGAGACAAATACGTTATCCATGGAGGCAAAGAAGGGAATGTACGAAAGTATAGTGGTACCAACACTCTTATATGGGTGTGAAGCATGGGTTGCAAATGCTGCAGCGAGGAGGAGGCTGGAGGCAGTGGAGATGTCCTGTCTAAGGGCAATGCGTGGTGTAAATATTATGCAGAAAATTCGGAATGTGGAAATTAGGAGAAGGTGTGGAGTTACTAAAAGTATTTGTCAGAGGGCTGAAGAGGGGTTGTTGAGGTGGTTTGGTCATTTAGAGAGAATGCATCAAAGTAGAATGACTTGGAGAGCGTATAAATCTGTAGGGGAAGGAAGGCGGGGTAGGGGTCGTCCTAGAAAAGGTTGGAGGGAAGGGGTAAAGGAGGTATTGTGGGCGAGGGGCTTGGACTTCCAGCAAGCATGTGTGAGCGTGTTAGATATGAGTGAATGGAGACGAATGGTTTTTGGGACATGACGATCTGTTGGAGTGTGAGCAGGGTAACATTTTGTGAAGGGATTCAGGGAAACCAGTTACAGTGGACCCTCGGTTAACAAAATTAATCCGGTCCAGGAGCTATTACTTAATTTGAATCTTTCGTTATCTGAAACCTTATTTCCCATAAGAAATAATGTAAATACAATTAATTCGTTCGATAAAAAAATAATCACTCAAAATAAAAAAAATAAATTTACTTACCTGCTATGTGTGCCCCCTGCGGTAAGCACCAACTGCTCTGTGTGCCCCCTGCGGTAAGCACCACCTGCTCTGTGTGCCCCCTGCGGTAAGCACCACCTGCTATGTATGCCCCCTGCGGTAAGCACCACCTGCTATGTGTGCCCCTGCGGTAAGCACCACCTGCTATGTGTGCCCCTGCGGTAAGCACCACCTGCTATGTGTGCCCCTGCGGTAAGCACCACCTGCTATGTGTGCCCCTGCGGTAAGCACCACCTGCTATGTGTGCCCCCGGTAAGCACCACCTGCTATGTGTGCCCCTGCGGTAAGCACCACCTGCTATGTGTGCCCCTGCGGTAAGCACCACCTGCTATGTGTGCCCCTGCGGTAAGCACCACCTGCTATATGTGCCCCTGCGGGAAGCACCACCTGCTATGTGTGCCCCCTGCGGTAAGCACCACCTGCTATGTGTGCCCCTGCGGTAAGCACCACCTGCTATGTGTGCCCCTGCGGTAAGCACCACCTGCTGTGTGTGCCCCCCTGCGGTAAGCACCATCTGCTATGTGTGCCCCCTGCGGTAAGCACCACCTGCTGTGTGCCCCCTGCGGTAAGCACCACCTGCTATGTGTGCCCCCTGCGGTAAGCACCACCTGCTATGTGTGCCCCCTGCGGTAAGCACCACCTGCTATGTGTGCCCCCTGCGGTAAGCACCACCTGCTATGTGTGCCCCCTGCGGTAAGCACCACCTGCTATGTGTGCCCCTGCGGTAAGCACCACCTGCTATGTGTGCCCCCTGCGGTAAGCACCACCTGCTATGTGTGCCCCTGCGGTAAGCACCACCTGCTATGTGTGCCCCTGCGGTAAGCACCACCTGCTATGTGTGCCCCTGCGGTAAGCACCACCTGCTGTGTGTGCCCCCTGCGTAAGCACCACCTGCTATGTGTGCCCCCTGCGGTAGCACCACCTGCTGTGTGTGCCCCTGCGGTAAGCACCACCTGCTATGTGTGCCCCTGCGGTAAGCACCACCTGCTGTGTGCCCCTGCGTAAGCACCACCTGCTATGTGTGCCCCCTGCGGTAAGCACCACCTGCTAGTGTGTGCCCCCTGCGGTAAGCACCACCTGCTATGTGTGCCCCTGCGGTAAGCACCACCTGCTAGTGTGCCCCCTGCGGTAAGCACCACCTGCTAGGTGTGCCCCCTGTAAGCACCACCTGCTATGTGTGCCCTTGGTAAGCACCACCTGCTATGTGTGCCCCCTGCGGTAAGCACCACCTGCTATGTGTGCCCTTGCGGTAAGCACCACCTGCTTGTGTGCCCCTGCGGTAAGCACCACCTGCTATGTGTGCCCCTGCGGTAAGCACCACCTGCTATGTGTGCCCCATGCGGTAAGCACCACCTGCTATGTGTGCCCCATGCAGTAAGCACCACCTGCTATGTGTGCCCCCTGCGGTAAGCACCACCTGCTATGTGTGCCCCTGCGGTAAGCACCACCTGCTATGTGTGCCCCTGCGGTAGCACCACCTGCTGTGTGCCCTGCGGAGCACCACCTGCTATGTGTGCCCCCTGCGGTAGCACCAACTCCTATGTGTGCCCCCTGCGGTAAGCACCACTATGTGTGCCCCCTGCGGTAAGCACCACCTGCTATGTGTGCCCCCTGCGGTAAGCAGCACCTGCTCTGTGTCACCCCCCACATTATTTCCATATCGATAAATGAGAGACGGGCATCATTTGGGTACCTTTATTCTGGAAGCATATGACCTTGTGGGTTTAGCGCTTGATTATAATTTTTTCCGGAAACATTTTGTCAGCCAGCGGCTTCTTCAGTCCAATGCAGAGAAAGGTGGAAGATGAGGAGGAATAATTTGAGGTAATCAGTCCCTCAACCTGGAGTCAATGTGTTCAGTCCATCAGTCACTGTATGACCCATATGGGTTTAGTGCTCCCCATAAACATAACAGTTGAGGTATGATGCAGCTGACTAACGGTCAAAAAGACTTGTCGACCAACCTGACCAGTGACCATAACACTGACCAAAAGGTCACCTCACCTACACTGGATGGAAGTCACAATTTCAGCCTCACCAGCCCCGTACACCTCCACTTTTCACCACTAATATAGTGACTGGTTTAGCGCTTCTATTTGATTATAATAATATAGTGACGAACATTGTTCACTTAACAGAGCTTATGACCCTCGTGGGTTTAGTGCTTGGTTTCGTGATGATATCATCAGACTGTTTTTGACAGCATTCCCCTCATCCTTCAGAGTACAGGCACTGTGCCTCCCACCACCCCCATCCTTCAGAGTACAGGCACTGTGCCTCCCACCACCCCCATCCTTCAAAGTACAGGCACTGTGCCTCTCACCACCCCCATCCTTCAGAGTACAGGCACTGCCTCCCTCCACCCCCATCCTTTAGAGTACAGGCACTGTGCCTCCCACCACCCACCCCATCCTTCAGAGTACAGGCACTGTACCTCCCACCACCCCATCCTTCAAAGTACAGGCACTGTGCCTCCCACCACCACCATCCTTCAGAGTACAGGCACTGTGCCTCCCACCACCCCCATCCTTCAAAGTACAGGCATTGTGCCTCCCACCACCCCCATCCTTCAGAGTACAGGCACTGTGCCTCACACCACCCCCATCCTTCAAAGTACAGGCACTGTACCTCCCACCACCCCTATCCTTCAAAGTACGGGCACTATACCTACCACCACCCCCATCCTTCAGAGTACAGGCACTGTTGCTACCACCACCCCCCATCCTTCAGAGTACAGGCACTGTGCCTACCACCATCCTTCAGAGTACAGGCACTACCACCACCCCCCATCCTTCAGAGTACAGGCACTATACCTCCCACCTTCCTGAATGGAGGTTCCTTGATGCTGGTGAGGGGGCTCTTGATCTAGGGAATTGGATCTGTGCTATAATTCCCTGAATTAAGTCTGAATGCCTTCTATCCCTCCCCCCACAGGTGCTGTATAATCCATATGGGTTTAGCGCTCCCCTATAATAACAATAACCTTACACTTCAGATTTATACATCCTCTTTACTAATATATCCCTATCCAACCCCTCTACATGGCCGAACCACCACCATCCTCCCTCAGACTTCTGCTCACCCTACATCACCTTTAAATTTCCACACTGCGAATTCTCTGCAAGATATTCAGAGCAGACTGCTCTCTAACATGACACCCGTGCTGCCTCCAGCCTCTTACATTTTCAGAGATCAACATTATTACTCTGGGAATAGGCTATACAATTATGTAAGTGGGAGAGGCTGGATTTGAGAAGGACGTGCACAGTATGGGCCAGTAGGCCTGCTGCAGTGCTCCTCCTTATGTTCTTATGCAAAATTACTTAAAAATACTGATAGCAACGTAGATGAGACAGTAACAGTGTTGTACAAGGAAGTCACACTAGTTTTGCTCCAATGTTCCAAACATAATCTGGAACAATGTTCCAAACTATGGGCCTACGGGTTTAGCGCTCCCCCATGATTACAATAATAATCCAAACTATTTAAGAATACTCTTCTCCACGCTAAGTAAGTTTATTCAGGTATACAAATACAGTTACATAGATTATCATACATAGCAGCATATGTGTGGAGAAGCCTCCAGGATAACCCAAAAAGTCAGAGTGACTTATTTTCATTGGGGTCCTTTTTATACCTTAATATTATACATTGTAGGAGATATATGTTATTATATTATAAAGGATATATGTATACTAGGAATAAGGTAAAAGTTATTTACATATACATGTGTGTTAGCCAAAAAAATAAAAATCATTCTCCTCCCTTTCTGTGGCTACATTCATTAGGTAAGAACATAAGAAAGGAGGAACACTGCAGCAGACCTGTTGGCCCATACTAGGCAGGTCCTTCACATTCCATCCCACTAACAAGATATTTGTTCAACCCAATCTTAAATGCTACCCAAGAAATAAGCTTTGATAATTCTATTTACTCATGTGCAATCCCCACTCAAATCCAACCCCTCTCACTCATGAATTTATCCAACCTAAATTTAAAACTACCCAAGGTCCTTGCTTCAATAACCCTACTAGGCAGACTGTTCCACTCATCAACTACCCTATTTCCAAACCAATACTTTCCTATATCCTTTCTAAATCTAAACTTATCTAACTTGAATCCATTATTGCGGGTTCTCTCTTGGAGAGATATCCTCAAGACCTTATTTATATCCCCTTTGTTAATACCTATTTTCCACTTGTATACCTCGATCATGTCTCCCCTCATTCTACGTCTTACAAGTGAATGTAATTTTAGGGTCTTCAATCTTTCTTCGTAAGGAAGATTTCTAATGCTATGTATTAATTTAGTCATTCTACGCTGAATGTTTTCTAATGAATTTATGTCCATTCTGTAATATGGAGACCAAAACTGAGCTGCGTAATCTAGGTGAGGCCTTACTAATGATGTATAAAGCTGTAATATAACCTCTGGACTTCTGTTGCTAACACTTCTTGATATAAATCCCAGTAATCTATTTGCCTTATTACGTATGCTTAGGCATTGCTGTCTTTGTTTAAGGTTGCTGCTTACCATCACCCCCAAGTCCTTCTCGCAATCTGTATGACCAAATTCCACGTTATTTAACTTATAAGTGCTTGGGTTATGGACACTCCCGAGCTTCAGAACCTTGCATTTATCTACATTGAACTGCATCTGCCACTTTTCTGACCAGGAATTGAGTTTGTCTAAATCCTCCTGAAGTTCCGTGACATCTACGTCTGAATCGATTATCCTACCTATCTTCGTGTCATCAGCGAATTTGCTCATATAACTAGTAATTCCCTCGTCAAGGTCATTTATATATATTATAAACAACAACGGGCCCAAAACCGATCCCTGTGGAACGCCACTTGTAACAGATCCCCACTCCGATTTAACCCCATTTATAAGAACATAAGAATGGAGGAACACTGCAGAAGGCCTACTGGCCCATACAAGGCAGGTCCTTATCAAAACCACCACTACCTAAAAATTTATTCCCGTACTCACGACACAAATCAAACCCAGCCCCTCCCACTCATATATTTGTCCAATCTCTTTTTAAAGCCACCCAAGGTCCTAGCCTCTATCACAGTACTCGGAAGATTGTTCCACGCATCTACAACTCTGTTCGAAAACCAGTACTTGCCTATGTCCTTTCTAAATCTAAATTTATCCAATTTAAATCCGTTATTTCTCGTTCTTACTTGGTTCGATATCCTCAGTATTTTATTAATATCTCCTTTGTTTATGCCCATCATCCACTTGTACACCTCGATGATATCTCCTCATTCTACGTCTCTCCAGAGAGTGGAGATTCAACGCTCTAAGTCTATCTTCATACGGGAGATTTCTTATACTGTAAATCATTTTAGTCATTCTTCTTTGTATGTTCTCCAATGAATCTATATCCATCCTGTAGTAAGGAGACCAAAACTGAGCTGCATAATCCAAATGAGGTCTCACTAGTGATGTATAGAGCTGTAAAATAACTTTTGGACTTCTGTTGCTTATACTTCTTGAAATAAATCCTAGTAATCTGTTAGCCTTATTGCGCACACTTAGGCACTGTTGTCTTGGCTTTAGATTTCTGCTTACCATGACTCCCAAGTCTTTTTCACATTCTGTATGATCAAGCTCAACTTCACCTAGTTTATAAATTCGAGGGATATTTTCATTACCAACGACAAGCACCTTACACTTGTCCACATTGAACTTCATCTGCCACTTTTCAGACCAAGACATTAATTTATCCAAATCCTCCTGGAGTTCACTGTTATCCTCCTCAGAATGAATTATACGGCCTATTTTTGTATCATCAGCAAATTTACTCATGTCACTTGCAATTCCTTCATCAAGGTCATTAATGTAAATTATGAACAACAATGGGCCCAAAACTGATCCTTGTGGAACGCCACTAGTGACAAATCCCCATTCAGATTTGACCCCATTAATGGAAACTCTCTGCTTTCTATTGGGAGTACGAGAATAGGGATAATACGGTAAAAGTTCCTGATTTTCGTTCTGCCGATTATATTGGACTTAGGGAACACCTGTCTAATCTCGACTGGGGTAATCTAGCTAACGATTACGATGGGATCTGCGTTTATGATTTTTTTCTTAATAATGTACAACGTGCACAGAGTATGTTTATTCCCCAGAGAGAATTTAGGTCAAATAATAACGATCCCAAATGGATTAACAGGAGGCTAAAACATCTATTAGGGGAGAAAAGAGGAATTTATAGGCGCATCAAAAGAGGAGATGTTAACCTTATTGACCAATATGTTCAGTTGAAAAGAGAAGTAAAAAAGGGGATTAGAAAGGCTAAACGTGACTATGAGATTAAGGTTGCTAATGAATCAAAGACTAATCCAAAAGGGTTCTTTCAAGTGTACAGGACGAAGGTGAGGGAAAAGGTAGGACCTCTGAAAATTGGGAATGGACAGCTGACGGATAACGAACTGGAAATGTGTTCTCTATTTAATGACTATTTTTTGTCAGTCTTTACACAAGAAGACGTAAATGAGATTCCAGAAATTAACAATTATTCAGTTCCTGAAGAATTCAAATTAACTAATATTACTGTCACGAGGGATATGGTTATCAAACAGATAGATAAACTGAAGCAAAATAAGTCCCCAGGACCCGACGAGTTGTTTTCCAGGGTACTTAAAGAATGCAAGATGGAACTTAGTCAGCCATTAACGAATGTGTTTAACACGTCCATCCTAACTGGTGTTGTGCCAGAGATGTGGAAGATAGCTAATGTAGTTCCTATATTCAAATCAGGGGATAAGTCCAGTCCATCAAATTACCGTCCAATAAGCCTCACGTCTATAGTAGGCAAATTATTAGAATCAATTATAGCTGATATTATCAGAAGTCACCTTGAAGAACATAATTTGATTAATGAATCTCAGCATGGGTTTACGAGAGGTCGTTCCTGCCTGACAAATTTACTGACGTTTTTCAATAAAACATTTGAGGCAGTAGACAGTGATAAAGAATATGATATAGTTTACTTGGATTTCAGTAAGGCCTTCGATAGAGTACCTCACAAGAGACTCTTAAGAAAGGTGGCAGCTCATGGTATAGAAGGTAAAGTTCTAGCATGGAT
>WNWK01026152.1:0-27727 GCA_009830355.1 Cherax destructor
TTATAGACGGCACACACTAGACAGTTAACCCTTTCAGGGTCGAGACCCCCGATTCTTAACTCCTTTTCAGGGTCGAAACATTTTCGGAAAAAAAAAATTATTATGAAATGATAGAGCATCTTTTTCCGATCATAATGCCACCAAAAATATGAAATTTGGTGAAAAACTAACAGAATTATGCTCTCGCAAAGTTAGCGGGATTGACGATATTTACGCATCGGCAATTTTGCCCACTTTGAGCCCTATTTTCAGCCAATTCCAATCTACTAAAATCTTAGCTATTATTCTAGAATTCCATTTGTTCTATCAATTGAGTACAAGAAACCACCAATTTACCGATTTCAACTACCCAATAAAGTGGTCAGAAAAAGCTTCACAGGTACTGTCACCAATTATAGCAGCATTATTCAATAAATCCATTGAATCTTCTACCTTCCCATCAATTCTCAAAATAGCTAGGGTCACCCCGATCCACAAAGGAGGTGACCAAACTGACTTGAATAATTATAGACCAATCTCAAATTTACCACTGCTTTCTAAAATCTTTGAAAAATTAATTCATAGACAGATCTATTCCTACCTCGTCTCACACAATGTACTCAACCCCTGTCAATTTGGATTCAGGACTAACAAGAGCACAAACGATGCTATAACACACATGTTAGAGTTAATATACACCGCACTTGAGAAGAAAGAAGTCCTGCTGGGAATCTTCATAGACCTACGCAAAGCATTTGATACAGTCGACCATGATTTATTGCTCACAAAATTAGCGCACTGTGGTATTAGGGGGCACCCACTCAACTACCTAAAGTCGTACCTTAGCAACAGAAGCCAGTACGTGTACACAAATGGAGAGAACTCTTCCACACAACAAATTACAGTCGGAGTCCCTCAAGGAAGTATCCTGGGGCCACTCCTATTCCTCATTTACATAAACGACCTACCGAATGCATCACAACTACTCAAACTCATATTATTTGCAGATGACACAACATATGTCTTCTCTCACCCAAATCCAGTCATACTAGCCAGCACTGTTAATGCCGAATTACAGAAAATATCAACATGGATGAAGACAAATAAGCTTACTCTCAATACTGACAAGACCTACTTCATTCAGTTTGGAAACAAAGCCACAAATGTTCCACTTAACATAACGCTCAATGGTTCACCCATCACAAGACTCACAGAGGGAAAATTCCTAGGAATCCACCTTGACAGTAGTCTTAAATTCCAAACACACATACAACAAATTTCCAAGAAAATCTCAAAGACAGTAGGTATATTATCAAAGATACGCTATTATGTGCCACAACCAGCTCTCATTGCACTATATCATTCTCTTATCTACCCTTATCTCACCTATGGAATCTGTGCATGGGGCTCAACAACATTAAATCACCTTAGACCACTCATAACCCAGCAAAAGGCTGCAGTCAGGATGGTGATAAATTCCCATTCTAGACAGCATACTCCACCTATATTCAAAACTTTAAAACTACTCACCATAAAAAATATTCATACCTATTCATGTGCCTTCTACATACATAAAACTCTACATGCTAATATCAACCCTCCGCTCAAAATTCTCCTTAACAACTTTAATAGGTCCCACGACCACGACACAAGACACAGATCACTATTTGACATACCCCAAGTCCATACTAACCAATGTAAAAATTCTATGCACATAAAGGGCCCCAGAATCTGGAATTCATTACCATTAAATATTAAGTCAACCTTGTCGGAAAATCAATTCAAGACTCTTCTCAAAAATCACCTACTCACCCTATACTAAATACTCATACCATAACAAACTTTCAAACCCAATGTTATTTTACTTAAGATAATCTCCTTTTTATATTGTCATCCTCCTTAACACTTGTTGCAATTTCATATCATCATATTGTCATTTTAATTAGTATCATCATTTTGTTAATTTGAAATAAAATATATAACTAGAAGAAACTCAATAAATTTCTCTAGTATTGTTATTTTACTAGTATAGCATCAACATATTGTAACTTGAAATAAAATATACATACAACTAGAAAAAACTCAACCAATTTCTCTAGTATTGTCTTTTTAATAGTATGTATAATCATATTGTAATTTGAAATAATATATAACTAGAATAAACTCAATCAATTTCTCTAGTATTAAGTACTTAGTGAATAAGTCTTTAGAATAAGCTGCCCCTAATGCCATGGCATGCCAGTGGCTCTCCTTGCATTACAGTTTTATAATTGTAACTACCAATAGCTATGTATACTTGTAACTTGCAACGAAATAAAAATATTAATATTATTATTATTATTCTTTCTTTCAACACGTCAGCCGCTTCCCACCGAGGCAGGGTGGCCCAAAAGGAAAAACGAAAGTTTCTCCTTTTACATTTAGTAATATATACAGGAGAAAGGGTTACTAGCCCCTTGCTCCCGGCATTTTAGTCGCCTCTTACGACACGCATGGCTTACGGAGGATGAATTCTGTTCCACTTCCCCATGGAGATAAGAGGAAATAAGAACAAGAACTAGTAAGAAAATAGAAGAAAATCCAGAGGGGTGTGTGTATATATAAATATGCTTGTACATGAATGTGTAGTGTGACCTAAGTGTATGTAGAAGTAACAAGACATACCTGAAATCTTGCATGTTTATGAGACAGAAAAAAGACACCAGCAATCCTACCATCATGTAAAACAATTACAGGCTTTCGTTTTACACTCACTTGGCAGGACGGTAGTACCTCCCTGGGCGGTTGCTGTCTACCAATCTACTACCTAGGATTATTATTATTATTATTAAATTGGCAGTATTGCCAATTTCACACAAATTTCAAAAGATGCCAATTTCAAAATAGGGTCCAGAATAAACGAGACAAACATTCCTGGCACTCAAATAACATTTTATCTGTTCATTAGTCACGTCTCCAGGCCCCTCTTACATTACTTTTGCTTTCCATTTTGAATTTTTATTCTCACAAAAAATAGATTTTCTGTTATGTATACTACTGCATCATTGTAAAAACAGTATAAATAATATCAGTGCACTTGTGCAAGAATATTACTCTCCAGTTGATGTGTATTGGATGCATGGCGTGATTTATTTACTCGTGAACATCGGCAAAAATCGAACATTTTCGCTACTTTGCACTCAGTTTCAAGGTACTTGTCATCATGAAACCAATCAAAATTATCTGTATTTCTGTAATATATCTTCCATTCTATCAAATGAGACCAAGAAAACAAGAATATAACCATAAATACCATATGAAAATAGACTGCAAAGTAGTTGTTTTAAACCAAAAACACAGTTGGAGTTTTTTTTCCTCATTATGCACTGTAGGATTTTTTTATACTGCACACACTAACCGCACAGACCCATTCTCTCACATCTAGGCCTACCAGCCTGTTTCTGCTTGATTTGAGGGCGCTAGAATTTAGGCGTACTAGTACATCAAACACCTTGGTGCGTAAGACGTACTAGTACGTCAAAAACCCTGAAAGGATTAAATAATATAGTTCTATACTAATGGAGGACGGTAAAAGATAGTTAGAAATATAAAAAAATTGAATTTTATACCTTTTTAGGCAAACAAGATGGTGATCTTGAGGTGTCTAACAAGAGTATAAACTATAAGGTAGTGATTGGACAGCTTAGACAATTCACTGCTGTTAAATTGATAATATAGAAATGAAAATTAGGTTTTATAGACAATAATTGGATAAAAAATTGGGAGTTTCGTAACACTACTCGTGGAAAGTGGGTACAAGCTGCATTTTATTCTGACTCAGTTAGGCCAGCATCACAGTAGAAATTAAATATCTCCTTCCTGTTGATTCCTTCTCTGCAATTTTCCCATCCCTTGCAAAGCAATGGTGGATTTTTCAGTCGTATCATAGCTTTCTTAGTCTATAGAGGAGATTTTGTCTTATTTTGGTCAAGCACTCGTTTACATAAACATCTGTTTTCATATTAATAGATGCCCTTAATAGTTCATTTCTTTGTGAGCTAGAGTTGAACTTTAGTATCATTGATTTCTTCCCAGTTTGATAACCTATCACTTTACACTTCTTTGTCATCACTAGGTATCTTGAGACGATGGTCTTGGATAAGTTGTAAGGTGGTTTGTTTACGTGTTTCTTGAGTTAGAGTTAGTGATAGAATGGCTGAATTCCACTGTTAGTATCATAAAACTGTAATAAATTTGGACTGAGTAAGTTATCTTCATGCCACTTGCACACAGTTTGTTGGTAGGTCAGGCTGGTAGTGGAACAACAGTTCTTGGTGCCTTTGTTTACTTTTGTTAGTTAGACAATACCAGTACATTCATTATTTTTTCAAATTTATGAATAGATGGAAAAAGACCCAAAGAGTTGTGATGAGGATAAAAATATTGGCAAGGGCAGATTTGAGGCCTAGAAATACAGTGGTACCCCGACTTACGATGGTCCCCAAACACACCCTTTTATGTAAGTTTATTTTTTTAAATGCTTTTGTAAGTGTAATTTTGGGGGTCTAAAAGGACTAGTCTATTTTATATCATTTCTTATGGAGATAAATTCGTTTGGTAATGGCACTTGAACAGCATTCTGGAATGAAAAAATATCGTAAGTCGGGGTACCACTGTATATTGTATACTAGTACAGTGGACACACTGTAGGCATCTGCATACTAGTAAGTTGAACACACTTAAAGGGTTAATATACAAAAGTTGTCACTATCGAAATAAAACTTTGTACAATACACAAAAACCGCACTATAAGAGAGAGCTTGACACGTTGCCGACTTGGACCATTTACAAAGTCACACTAACACACAGAGACACACTGTGTGTTAGTGTGACTTTGTAAATGGTCCAAGTCGGGAAACGTCGTCGAAAGCTCCTCTCTTTTATATGTGCGGGTTGTGTGTGTATTGTTCCAGTCACGGTATTGTGCCTTTTTTGTTATTAACTTTGTACAGGTTGATCGTTCAGTTACTGGTCTGGTGGCACGTCAGCAATGTGTTGGACCATTACACACTCCCCTGGCAGATGTTGCAGTTACAGCTGCCTCGTACTTCAGCAAGGTCAGTTGCTACTCAACTTTTCTTGACAAAAAGTACTAAAGTGATTTGGCTAAAATTTAGTTATCAGATTGGTTTAAAAGATAAATTGTAGTTATTTGGTAACATTATTGTGTATCTTCTGTTACAGCTTCTTGCTTATGTATGGCACAAGAATAAACTAATAAAATATACAAGTAATTATGAAATTATCTTCCTAATTAACCTTAAAATAATCTAAGACTAAACTTGTTTAAAATATTACTTTAGTATAGAGGATCATACAACCCTGGGGTGAAATAATGTTACAAAGTATAGAAGACCATACAACCCCAGGGTGTAATAATGTTAAATAACTGTTATGAATATACAATTAATGAAATATCATTGTAATGGCTGCCTCAGCATTGATAACATTCATAATTAATGCTGCTTGTTACTGAGCTGGAGGTTTCAGCAACTTTGTGTTGACAGGAAGGCACAGCAACAAGTATTGGTGAGCAGCCCATCAAGATGCTGGTGTGCCCGGCTGCAGGTGCCAGACTCACAGTCTTGGAAGCCTTGGCTAACCTGGTCGCTGCTCCTCTCTCCTGCCTTAAAGTCTGTTTATTATTCTTCCATCAAGTTTATCTTTTACTGAAGAATAATTATTCATAAACTTAAATAAGGATAGATTACTTTATACAGATACTCCTAATAAAGTAATTTTTTTTATTGCTGGAATGAATCATAAATGAATATAGAAGAATAGGTTTTATGATAAACAGCTAAAAATAATAGTCTTCACTGAATGATAGTTGACTACCTATGATAGTCAACTATCAGTCAGTTAGTCTGGTAGTCAACTATCAGTCAGTTAGTCTGGTAGTCAACTATCAGTCAGTTAGTCTGGTAGTCAACTATCAGTCAGTTAGTCTGGTAGTCAACTATCAGTCAGTTAGTCTGGTAGTCAACTATCAGTCAGTTAGTCTGGTAGTCAACTATCAGTCAGTTAGTCTGGTAGTCAACTATCAGTCAGTTAGTCTGGTAGTCAACTATCAGTCAGTTAGTCTGGTAGTCAACTATCAGTCAGTTAGTCTGGTAGTCAACTATCAGTCAGTTAGTCTGGTAGTCAACTATCAGTCAGTTAGTCTGGTAGTCAACTATCAGTCAGTTAGTCTGGTAGTCAACTATCAGTCAGTTAGTCTGGTAGTCAGCTATCAGTCAGTTAGTCTGGTAGTCAGCTATCAGTCAGTCAGTCTGGTAGTCAGCTATCAGTCAGTCAGTCTGGTAGTCAACTATCAGTCAGTCAGTCAACTATCAGTCAGTCAGTCTGGTAGTCAACTATCAGTCAGTCAGTCTGGTAGTCAACTATCAGTCAGTCAGTCTGGTAGTCAACTATCAGTCAGTCAGTCTGGTAGTCAACTATCAGTCAGTTAGTCTGGCAGTCAACTATCAGTCAGTTTGGATAGTTGACTACCTATGGTAGTCAACTATCCAAATTAACGTTTTGTAGCTTGATTCACTTGACATCTGCAGCTTAATATAATAGTCTATGATCTTGCTGTAACTTCTGCCATTATATTAATCAATTTCCTGCTGAGAGTTTCTTGCATGTTGAGGGTTAAGTGGAACAATAATGTCTGGATTAAGATTAGTCATTCAAGACATTTATTAACCCCTTCACTCTAAGAATTCCCAAAATTATTAGTGCTCAGCATTTAAAAAAAAATCTGAAATGGTAGAGAATCTTTTCCTGAAGGTAATGATGCTAAAACTAATATGATAAAAAGCTTACGGAATTATGCAGGTAGTACATAATTCCATAAACTTATGGAATTCTGCAGGTGCAGTTTCACCCAGTTTGAGTGGACGAAATTGCCAATGCTTAAATTACTAATTCCATTGCTAAACTCTACCAAACTCTTAGCTGTTTCACTAGTATCTTTTTGTTCTTTCAATTGAGCACACAAAACCACACATTTTACAATTAAAACTTTTTTTCTTCTTTTTTTTTTTTTCAACAAGTCGGGGGTCTTCCATCGAGGCAGGGTGACCCAAAAAGAAAGAAAATCCCCAAAAAGAAAAATACTTTCATCATCATTCAACACTTTCACCTCACTCATACATATTCACTGTCTTTGCAGAGGCGCTCAGATACGACAGCTGAGAATAAGTCCCTCCCAACTGTCACTATCCCAGACCCCTCCTTTAAAGTGCAGGCATACCTATTCTATAAAATTCACAGAAGTCTGTAATTTGGCCAATTATATACAATATTTAAAAAAGTTCAATTTAAAAAGTCCAAAATAAACACTATACTTTGCAGACACTATAACAACATTTCCTCTGTTCATTAACCCTTTGAGGATCCAGACCCCTGATTTGAAATTTGTTTTCAGGGTCCAAAAATTTTTCCCAAATTTTTTTTATATGAAATGGTAGAGAATCTCTTTCCAAATGTAATGACACCAAAAATATGACATTTGATTGAAAACTTGTGAAATTACGCTTTTGCAAAGTTAGTGGTCTCTGTGATATTTATGCACAAGTGATTTTGTCCACTTTGAATCCTATTCGAAGCCAATTCCATTGTTCCAGTCGACCAAACTCTTAGCTATTTCACTAGTGTCTCCTCCATTCTATCGACTTAGCACAAGAAACTGCTCATTTAACTATTTCAGCTACCTAATAGTGATCAGAAATCAGTAATTTGGCCAATTTTGCACAAAATTAAAAAAATACCAATTTCGAAATAAGGATTAGAATAAACAATATAGACATTCAGGGCACTAAAAGATTTCCTCTGTTCATTAGTCACATCACCAGGCCTCTCCAATTATACTTTCTTTCCATGTTGAATTTTTATTAACAAAAAATAATAGATTTACTGCTATGTAGGGTACTGCAATATTGTAAAAATTGTATGAATAATATCAGCGCATTCATAAATGCATATTAGATGGTCCAGTTGGATCCACATTACACTAGTGACTTGATTAGTGTCCTCTGGAATATTGACAAAAATAATTATTTCTGCTACTTGGAGCTCAGTTTTGAGCTACTTCCAGCCCTGAAACCAATCAAAATCATCTCAATTTCTGTAATATATTTTCCATTCTATCAAATGATATCAAGAAACTGAGAATAAAACCATAAAAAACTATCCAAAAATACACTGCAAAGTCACTATTTAAAACCAAACACATGATCACAGTTTTGTTTTTGCCATCATGCACTGCATGGGACAAATTTTTTTATATAGCGCACACTCACTGCATAGACCTATTGTCTCATATCTAGGCCAAAATTTACTACTCACAGCTTATCTGAGTGAGCTGAGCTCATGCCACATTTCTATAGCACTGACCCCTCAATGGGTTAATTGCATTCCCAGGCCTCTCCTATATTACACTTGCCTTACATTTTGAATTTGTCATTACACAAAAAATCAAAGATTTACCCTATTTCTTGGATAATAAAATATAACTAGGAATGATTAGTCATGGTTTATGACCCAATAATTGAATCAGACCTAATAAAAACCCATTAAACAGTCTTCCTCAGGAAAATTGGAAAAAAATCATATATTTCTGCTGCAGTGAAATAGTTAAGGGTAGTATCACCATACATTTACTATTAAATAGTAATGCATATTAGTTCTTAAGTAATTTCCTTATTGTTGATGCAATATATAGGATGTGAAGTGCTCAGCCAACTGGATGTGGGCAGCCAAGCTACCAGGCGAGGGTTGGGCGCTGTATCAAGCTTGTGAGGCAATGTGTGAGATCATGAAGAGTGTTGGTGTGGCTGTGGACGGTGGCAAAGACTCCCTCAGTATGGCTGCTAGAGTGCCAGGGAAAGATGGTGCCAGCGGTGTAGTGAAGGCTCCAGGGTCACTGGTGGTGTCTACCTATGCTCCCTGTCCTGATGTGACAAAGGTCAGTATTACACATCATTAAATTGTCTTCTGTGTAATGTTGAGTGTGGACACTTGATTGTGATCAGAATATAGATAAAACCCTAATTTAGTTATAACTGCTGTACTTAAAGAGTTTTTAAGTTATATATCTCATATATAACTGACATGTTAGAATTCAGTTAAGACAAAGTAATAAAATTTTGCTTACCAGAGGAAAATATTATGTAAAATTATTTTTTGTACTATAAATTTATGAGTGAATTTAACAAATAACTTGGTCAAGCATAAACCTTGGTGACTGGTACCAACAAATTGGTCTAGAAAGTCACATGAGCAAACACTAGGACAACATTTATTAAAAAATATTTTGATCCTGGGACCTTCATCACTTCTAACACACACAGGTTGAAAATAACAGTACAGTGGACCCACGGATTTCGTCAATAATTCTTTCCAGAAGGCTGTTCGAGTGCCGTTACCGAACGAATTTGTTCCCATAAGGACAAATGTAAATTAGATTAGTCCATTTCAGACTCTCAAAAATATACTTACAAAAGCACTTACAAAAATACACTTACATAATTGTTTGAGTTGGGAGCAGTACGAAATCTGGGGGTCCACTGTATATATAGGCAGAAAGTGGGGTGATTCAATGACCTGATAAATGCAAGTGAGACTTAAGATGAGATTAGGTAGACAATGAGGTCAAATGATTCCTGTATTAGATAGGTTAGGTTTTGCCTGGCTGAGTTTTTTTGTACCTTCCAATATTATGTTGAATGGTGTAGGTGACAGTGATGGTGACAGTGATAGTATTGGTGTGACGGTGATTAGCGAGGCTTCTAGACATCATCAGCATATAAGATCTGTGAGGATGAGTTGTGCCTCATTTCAATTCATCATATGTCCCTTGGAGTTCCTGTGGAGGACACACACACATGCTTTAAGTTGTGATAAATGGTTTAGAAAACTGAAAAGTTTAAGTTGTCCCTGTTAGCATTTCAATGTTCATTTATGTAGACTGAAAGATTTCTTCCTGTTTTTCCTACATATTTCTTGGGGCAGTTAGAGGTGTGGGGACTATACTTAGTAGTGAGGTCTTTGATAGAGGATGTGTTTACACTGTAAACACTTAATATTTCTTCTAGCATGTACCTGGTGTGAGATTAATAAGTTGAGGAAGCCTAGGGAACAAATGGATTTGACAGTTAAAAATAGGAGAGGAGAGTTATTAAATGGAGAGTTAGAGGTATCGGGAAGATGGAGGGAATATTTTGAGGAGTTGTTAAATGTTGATGAAGACAGGGAAGCTGTGATTTCGTGTATAGGGCAAGGAGGAATAACATCTTGTAGGAGTGTGGAAGAGCCAGTTGTGAGTGTGGGGGAAGTTCGTGAGGCAGTGGGTAGAATGAAAGGGGGTAAGGCAGCTGGGATTGATGGGATAAAGATAGAAATGTTAAAAGCAGGTGGGGATATAGTTTTGGAGTGGTTAGTGCTATTATTTAATAAATGTATGGAAGAGGGTAAGGTAACTAGGGATTGGCAGAGAGCGTGTATTGTTCCTTTGTATAAAGGCAAAGGGGACAAAAGAGAGTGCAAAAATTATAAGGGAATAAGTCTGTTGAGTGTACCTGGTAAAGTGTATGGTAGTTATTATTGAAAGAATTAAGAGTAAGACAGAGAGCAGGATAGCAGATGAACAAGGGGGCTTTAGGAAAGGTAGGGGGTGTGTAGACCAAGTGTTTACAGTGAAACATATAGGTGAACAGTATTTGGATAAGGGTAAAGAGGTTTTTGTGGCATTTATGGATTTGGAAAAGGTGTATGATAGGGTGGATAGGGGGGCAATGTGGCAGATGTTGTATGGAATAGGTGGTAGGTTACTGAAAGCAGTGAAGAGTTTTTATGAGGATTGTGAGGCTCAGGTTAGAATGTGTAGGAGGGAGGGGGACTATTTCCCAGTAAAAGTGGGCCTTAGACAAGGATGTGTGATGTCACCGTGGTTGTTCAATATATTTATAGATGGGGTTGTAAGAGAAGTGAATGCGAGGGTCTTGGCAAGAGGTGTGGGGTTAAAAGATAAAGAATCAAATACAAAGTGGGAGTTGTCACAGTTGCATTTTGCTGATGACACTGTGCTTTTGGGAGATTCTGAAGAGAAGTTGCAGAGGTTGGTGGATGAATTTGGTAGGGTGTGTAAAAGAAGAAAATTGAAAGTGAATATAGGAAAGAGTAAGGTGATGAGGATAACAAAAAGATTAGGTGATGAAAGATTGGATATCCGATTGGAGGGAGAGAGTATGGAGGAGGTGAATGTATTCAGATATTTGGGAGTGGACATGTCAGCAGATGGGTCTACGAAGGATGAGGTGAATCATAGAATTGATGAGGGGAAAAGCGTGAGTGGAGCACTTCGGAGTCTGTGGAGACAAAGAACTTTGTCCATGGAAGTAAAGAGGGGAATGTATGAGAGTATTCACACACAACCCGCACAAATGCTCGAAACTTCAGAACACCCGTGACTTAACCTGATTCCTTCCCCTTCTATCTCTTCCCCCTTCTCCTCTTTCTCCTTTCTCTGTGTTTTCTTTCTTTTCTTTTGCCTTGTATTTGTCCTACTTTATTTGATTTTATTTTCATTTTTTCCCACTCTGTGTTCTTGTCCTTACCCTATGCGGGCCGCCAGCTTCATTGCAGTGTTCCTTTCTTAGAATATGACTGACTCCACTAATACTACCACCACTACTACCTCCATTATTACCCCTCCACCACTTTCTTGTGCCCTCCCCTGTCTGCCTTCCTATAAATACCCCTTCTTCCTGTCCTGCGTGTTAGTGTGACTTTGTAAATGGTCCAAGTCGGACCGAAACGTCGTCGTAAGCTCTTCTCTTTTTTATATGTGCGGGTTGTGTGTGTATTGTTCCAGTCACGGTATTGTGCCTTTTTTTGTTATTTATGAGAGTATAGTTATACCAACACTCTTATATGGGTGTGAAGCATGGGTGATTATTACAAATAAATAAACATTTGTAATAAACGACTGTTTGGGATACTAAGTAAAATCTCAGATTTCAGATATTTATTATATATATTATATTATTAATATAAAAACATATCTGAATAAAATCATAAATCTAATAATCTGTGTAAAAACATATTTACACAAAATCATTGTACAAGGTACTAAAAGTCACAAGTAAAATCATATACTTAGAGCAATGTCAAGTCGCTGCCGTCTACAAGTGTCACGCAGGACACTACCACACCTTGTCATGATACGCCTTCTCCACAGTGTCCTCAGACACCCTTGTCTCTGTCTTATGGCACGCCTACGGGGTTCCACGACACCCGTTCTCCCTGTGCCATAAGACTCCCTCGCTGTGTCACACGACACCTCTGTGCCACATGGCACGCCCCCTGTATCATGAACACATTCTCAAGTAAAGCCTTTGCACCGCGTTATGACACACCCCAAATACACGACTCAACCTGTGTCGTGCCATCGTCACAAACTCTCTCTGACTACACCACTAAATACCTTGACACTTCGTGTAACATTACCAGTGTCACACAAGACAACCAGTGTCACACAAGACACTTCAGGTACATAATTTCAGGTACATAGTTTCAGGTACATAGTCGCAGGTACGATGAAAGCCAGTGGGTAATTCTGGTGACCAGACTTGCCGCTCTCCTCATAACAGTGTCCTCATCAAGCAGGAAGAGAACACCAACACTGTACTTGTCCTTGCAAACATCACAAGTACAAAGCTGCTTTCGAGTAACACGGTCTAGAGAGGATAGAGCTTCCAGTTCTCTCAGCACTGGAGTACTGTAGACCTGTCACCAGCACCACACTGCGAAAGTCTGCAACTCTCAAGCAGGTCTGCCTGGCGAACTCCAGTAGTGTATCAGGGAGCTGGTGAACTCTCCAGTGTTGAATATGGGAGAGTCTCGCTGACACTCCCTAGGTGTATCAGGGAGCTGGTGAACTCTCCAGTGTTGTATATGGGAGAGTCTCGTTAGCACTGTCAGTCAAGCCAGCGCGGCAGTCAAACATCAGGTCTGATGACGTAACCCCTTGACTGCGGCCGGTAAGGTAACTACCTAACAACCATTGTTAGGTGGGGGGCCGTAACAGTGATGAATGTTGCAACGAGGAGAAGGCTGGAGGCAGTGGAGATGTCATGTCTGAGGTCAATGTGTGGTGTGAATATAATGCAGAGAATTCGGAGTTTCGAAATTAGGAGGAAGGGCGGGATTACCAAAACTATTATCCAGAGAGCTGAGGAGGGGTTGTTGAGGTGGTTCGGACATGTAGAGAGAATGGAATGAGACAGAATGACTTCGAGAGTGTATAAATCTGTAGTGGAGGGAAGGCAGGGTAGGGGTCGGCCTAGGAAAGGTTGGAGGGAGGGGGTAAAGGAGGTTTTGTGTGCGAGTGGCTTGGACTTCCAGCAAGCATGTGTGAGTGTATTTGATAGGAGTGAATGGAGACAAATGGTTTTTAATACTTGACGTGCTGTTGGAGTGTGAGCAAAGTAACATTTATGAAGGGATTCAGGGAAACCGGCAGGCCGGACTTGAGTTCTGGAGATGGGAAGTACAGTGTCTGCACTCTGAAGGAGGGGTGTTAATGTTGCAGTTTTATAACTGTAGTGTAAGGCACCACTCTGGCAAGACAGTGATGGAGTGAATGATGATGAAAGTTTTTCTTTTTCGGGCCACCCTGCCTTGGTGGGAATCGGCCGATGTGTTAATAAAAAAAACATCACATGGGAGGACTATGAACTACTTAGAGGACTTACATGGGGGATTTGTTGAGGATACCTTGTGTCTTGAGTCTGAAATTCTGGATGAAGAAAGAATGAAACTGAAGATGTTTGAAGGCTTGTGTTTTGTAGACACATTCCTCTTCAAGGAAACGAGGACTGAAGCTGCGAAGAAGTCAATAAGAACACCTCTTTTAGTGCGGGTGTCTTGGTATGAATAGAAGTGTATAAGATCATCCTTGTTGGTAGGTTTTTTATACACTATGAAGAGAAGTTTGTCACTGTTAGGAGACCTACACAGGAGGACGTCGAGGAAAGGAAGTTTATATAGAAAACTTACCAACAAGGATGATGTTATATGCTACTATTCACACCAAGACACCGTGCACTAAAAGAGGTGTTCTTATTGACTTCTCCAGTCCTTGTTTCCTTGAAGAATGTATCTACATAACCCAAGCCTTCACACGTCTTCAGTTTCGATCTTCCTTCATCCGTGACTGCAGAATCAAGACACAAGCTATCCTCAACACTCCTATGGTGTGCTACTGTAGGTCAGTGGTAGCAAACTTGTATTTTTTTTTTTTTTCAGGTTACTTTTCTTTGACTAACTTGTCAACTTTATCATTAAAGAGTAATTCAGTGTGATAGAATCCATAAAAATTGTTCATTAAATTCCCTTTTCTTGAATTTCTGAGTAGTATTTATATCTGGCTTCTCTGCTTAGCATGTTATTATGCGAGTCAAGAACCTTCAGTGATGACATAGAACCAGTAATAATCAAAGTCTAGCTCAGTGTTATAATTGAACTTCACTGCTATTAGGATGGCAAACAATTCAGTGCAGAAGCCCAAATGTTAATTCTTATGCCTAACTCAGCAAAGTTGCTATCATTCTTACCTAGGGAGGTGGCAACAAGAGCAGATGCAACCCTAACAGTAGACTCCTGCTTAGATCCATCATTGTATATAACTTGTGATAAATTATTACTAATTGTTTAGCCAGAAATTTCTTACTGAGTAGTTTCTCTTACAAGTGATTTAACCCTTAAACGGTCCAAACGTATATTTACGTTACCTCGCGCAGTGCCCCGAATTTTTTGAAAAAAACAAAATATTTTTTTTATAGAGAAATAAAGAGCACATTTTTTAAAGTGTTATAGGATAAAAAAAAAAGAATTTGGGTCAGTAGTTACCGAGATATGAGGCGGAGAAGTTGGCACTGGATGCTCACCTGACAGCAACAGGAGTCCTGCCACTTGCAGAATCGTTGCCGATATACCTTTTTTTTCACTTTTTTATTATTTTATATAATTTTTATGTTCTCATAATCACAATTTACAGTAGTTCTTGTGATTTCATAGCAAATCTTTGTTCTGACACTAATATTAGGTACTGAAATTGTACTCAAATAATAATAATAATGATAGTGCATAAAAATAATAATAATAATAATAATAATGATAGTGAATAATAATAATAATAGTGAATAATAATAATAATAATAATAATAATAATAGTGCATAATAATACTAATAATAATAATAATAATAATAATAATAATAATAAAAGATTTTTGTCGCTGCCTTATCTCATCTGATCTCCACTAATGACTCTGGTGACATTTCAGAGAAGGGTGAGCCGTAGTCTTATCTCTTCTTATCAGTCCAGTAATTACCATGATGACATTTGACAGCTTACATTGCTTCCCTTTATTTGTTATGCAAACCTGTCTGTCTGTATCTGTCTGTCTGTGTGTCTGTCTTTCTGTCTGCCTGTGTGTCGTCTCCTTTCTGTCTGTTTGTCTCAGAGAGTAGCTCAAGAACCAACTGGTATTACACAGATCACAAGCACATTATAACACTTTGTCTTGATTTTTTTAGTTATCCTAGGTAATTTACACTATGTATAATTGTATTTACGTATGTGTTCCTGTGAGATAGAGACAGATAGAGACAGAGACAGATAGATACAGACAGACAGACAGAGATAGACAGTCAATCAGGTATCCAGCTGACCAGCCAGCTGCTAGCCAACCAGCTGTTTGCCAGCCAGGTCCCCATGCAGGGAGGCAGCCAGCTAGCCTGCCAGCCTGCTGACATCACTTTCCACTTCAAAGGGGAGTGTTAATAGGATATGACATCAGTGAATCTATAGTGTATGCCGCAGTGTTTACTCTAGCTGGCCCTCAAATTAACTGGTGCTCCCACAAGGTACTAAGTGGTCCCAGATTTTTTTAATATGGCGCACACCGAGTGTTAAGACCCATTCTATGCTGACAAGGCATCTCAGGCCAATTGTGCCAAATTTGGAGGCAGGAAAAATAAAACGTAAAATTACGTTTGGGGCAGTAGCAGTGCTAACGTAAATATACGTGTGGACCGTTTAAGGGTTAAGGAAGGGATTACTAGTGATTAACTTCTTGGGACTTATCATATATGTGATATTAAATGAGCACAACTTCCATGGAGGGGTGAAATACTCTTGTTGTTTACAGTGATACAGAGGTTACCATGATTATCAACTCTCTAAAAAACAAATCTGGAAATATAACCCAAGTACCACCAGTACTGTACAAACGAGCAGCCCAAATTTTTTCACCCACCATTGCATTACTCTTCAACAAATCACTAAAAACCAACACTTTCCCAGCATCACTCAAAATAGCAAGGATTACACCAATACACAAAGGTGGTGACCCAGCAGATGTAAACAATTATAGGCCAATATCAAACTTGCCTTTACTTCCCAAAATCTTCGAGAAGCTTATACACAAAAGGTTATACTCCTTCATAACATCACAAAGCATCCATAGCCCCTGCCAGTTTGGCTTCAGGAGAAGCAAAAGCACAAATGCAATAATAAAAATGCTAGACTTACTTTACACAGCACTTGAAAAAAACGAATACCCGCTTTGACTTTTTCGACTTAAGAAAGCTTTTGATACAGTAGACTGCAGCATCCTACTACTCATGCTTGATCATTACGGTATAAGAGGCGACGCATTTGCATTTATCAAGTCCTACCTAACTAATAGAAAGCAATACATCTCTGTCAAGGACGCAACCTCCTCAACAAGACCCCTGGACACTGGTGTACAACAGGGAAGCGTTCTTGGCCCCCTCCTTTTCCTTTTATACATCATCGATCTTCCAAGCATATCACAACAACTTAAGCCTATTCTCTTTGCTGACGACATGAGTTTTTTCATCTCCCACCCAAATCTATCCTCACTCAACACTATTGTTAATGAAGAGTTTGCAGCAATAGCAACCTGGATGACTGTCAATAAACTTACACTTAATGCTGACAAAACCTTTTACATTAAGTTTGGAAGTAGAGCAAGTGAGGTCCAACTAAACATTATGCTTAACAACCCAACAACACCCTTATTGCTAAACATAATGAGGGAAAATTCCTGGGTCTACATCTTGACAACAATCTGAAATTCAACACCTATATCTAACATATAACAAAAAAAGTCTCTAAAACAGTTGGCATCCTTTCAAAGATACATTACTATGTACCACAAACAGCACTACTTGCACTATAATTTTCACTGATCTATACAAAAAGCTGCAGTGTGAATGATCACACGATCCACCACTAGACAACACGTCCCCCCACTCTTCAAAAACATTCACTCGTACTATTGTGCAACCTACATTTAGAGAACAATCAATTCTAATATAAATCCCGCCTTGAAACACTTTCTTGACAGTTGCAATAGGACTCATAGACATAACACTAGGCACAAAAATCTGACATTCCCCGTGTCAGGCTAAATCTTTTCAAAAACTCAATGTACATAAAAGGGCCCAAAATGTGGAACTTTCTGCCAGAAATCTCCAGAACCACAGGCTCTGCTAGACTTTTTAAAGCTACAGTTAGAAAATACCTTATCTCCTCAACCTATCCCAGTGCATTTTAAATACATATGTGAAAACTATACATGCATTTGCTCAATATCATGAACATTGGTAAAACATTATAATCAATATATACTTACTCTCAATATCTGTATTCATCTCAAATGTTAATCACTTCATTGTGTCCACTTAAGGTTAATAAACAAAATTGTAATTCTTCTTTATAAAACTTATTAAAGCGCTAAACCAGTATTCACTACTTCAGTGGGTTTGGTTATTAGAGGGTTCAGGCAAAATTCCTCGTTAGGAAAATATACATTTATTATGGTTAACAATATACAGTGGACCCTCGGTTTTCGTTCACCTCCAAACTCGAACAATTATGTAAATGTATTTTTGCAAGAGCTTTTGTAAGTGTGTTTTTGAGGTTCTGAAATGACTAATCTAATTTACATTTGTCCTTATGGGAACAAATTTGTTCGGTAATGGCACTCAAACAGCATTCTGGAAAGAATTTTCAACGAAAACCGAGGGTCCACTGTATACACACTCTAGATAAACACACCCACATTTCTCTTAGCACAAACACCCAAATACAGATACATAAGGAGCCTGCAGGCTGGAGGGTTAAAGCAAAACAAAACCCCACACTTAAGTATAGGGGTAGTTCCCAGCGGACACCATGCCTTCCTCTACTCTCCTTCCGACACCATTTCATCCAATTTCACCAGCCCTCACTCATCCCACAGAGCCCTGACCACATCAGAGCCCAGGTGAGCCTACTGGTGAGCACTAAAGTAGCCTATGGCTTGAGTTGACTAAACAAAAGGACCACAAAACATAGCTTAAATACACTGCACCTGGGGAGCATGTTCATCACTCATGCCGCTTCCCCACGTGACCAACCACACTCGAACACCCACGCTAACACCGATGCTACCCAAACACACTTGGAAAATGAGTCATGACAGGACTTCCTTACATTTTACAGTTTAAACTACTTTACAGTACCCACAAATGTATAGTGTTAATTATCAAATTGTGGTTTACAATTATAATATACAGTGTTCCCTCGGTTTTCGCCGAAAATTCATTACAGAATGCTGCTCAAGTGCCATTACAGAACGAATTTACTTCCTTAAGAAATAATTTCACGTAGGTTAGTCTATTTCAGACCCCCAAAAATACACTTGCAACAGCACTTACAAAAATACACTTACATAAATGTTCGAGTTTAGAGATGCACGAAAACCGAGGGACCACTGTAGTTTCTAAAATTATGGCACACTTCTCCACTATACATCTTTTGTTATGCAGAAACCTGCGTAACAAAAGCCATATAGCACAACCTAATAGAATATTCATTTCTCATGTATTCATTGTAAGTCACCTAATGACCATATATACTGTTATTGCCTTATTAATCTTAAGTTAGTTTTAAGTTTGCCCAAAATGCTTTGCATATAAAGGGGCTTTTGGCATGTACACCCAACTATTATATTCCTTTGCACAAACATGTATAATGTTGAAATAAAATTATTATTATTATTATTATTATTACAGACATTTAGTAAGATTTGTAGTGACTGACTGGTTCATTTCTTAATGCATTCTAATAAGAAGTACATGAATGTTAATCTCAGTAATGTTATCACTGATACTAGACACACCAAGCTTCTTATTATTAAGTACCTTAGTAATTTTAGGACAGCCAAGAATAATTCTGAGGGCTTCACTTTGTATTAGCTCCAAGGATCAGAGAGAATTTTTCTTTGCTAATGTTAACTCGGGTGCAGCATAATTTTCTAATGTCAGCTATGTACATCATTCTCATTATCCTCACATTAGCACCATTGTTGGGGTTGTAGCCAGCAACAGCTGTGAGAGCATTTAGTCTTGTCTTTGCATTTCTTTAGTTGTGGTATGGTGGATTTATTGCAGGGTTTATCTACACCAGCGTATCTGAAAGATTTAATGTAGCTCATGTTTTCACCCAGAAAACAGATAGGTGAGGGGATGTCATTTGTTTGTCAATACAGTGTATCTTTGTTTTAGATGAAGATATGATAAGTCCTAGATGATTTCATATTACAGTGGACCCCCAAGTATCGACCACCTCAAAACTCGAACAATTATGTAAGTGTAATATTGTAAGTGCTTTTGTAAGTGTATTTTTGGGGGTCTGAAACGGACTAACCTACTTTACATTATTCCTTATGGGAACAAATTAGTTCGGTAATGGTACTTGAACAGCCTTCTGGAATGAATTATGGCCGAAACTCGGGGGTTCACTGTATTTGAATCTTGTTAACCCTTTCAGTGTTGCAACCCCTGCTTGCAAACTTGCACTCAGGGTCGAAGAATTTAAAAAAAAAAAATCTTATGAAATGATAGAGAATCTTTTTCCAAATGTAATGAAACCAAAAGTACAAAATTTTATGAAAAACTTGAGGAATTATCGCATCGGCGATTTTGCCCAATTTGAGTCCTATTTTGGGCCAATTCCATTGTTCCAGTCAACCAAACTCGTAGCTATTTTGCTAGTACAGTGGTCCCTCGACTATCGGTCATAATCCGTTCCAGGAGCTAGACCTTAACTCGAATATAATTAATCCATTTCCACCCAAAAATATTCACACAAAAAATCTTTTTTTAAAGAATAAATACTATAGTTTTACATACAGAAAACAATGAGAAATAAATATAAAGCACTAATTATAATGGACAAATGAACAGTTAAATAAGTTTTACCTTTATTGAAGACTCTTGTTGGCATATGAGAGAGTCAGGAGAGTTTGTTTGGAGGCAGGACAAGATAGTCCTTCAATATGACAATAATATCAACTCTACAGCTTATTTATCTAGCACAATTCATCTAATATGACATAAACAATATTAATAACATAGAAACATGATATAAACTCTAGAATGAATAAAACATGTAATTATGAATGTAAGGACTGGTGGTAGTGTTTGTTGTTGTTGGGTATAAGGGCCACTGACCATAAGCTGTGGTGGTGGTCGGCGGCAGCAGAAAGCCACCACCACTATCACACAAACAATGTGCATAATTTATAAATAAGAAATATTCACACTTATATAAATAAGAAATACTTACACTTACCTTGGAGGAGATGGTGGCAGAGGGCGGCGCTCTTGTCAGTGTCCCTATATTCCTCAAACAACATTGTAGGAGTTAAGTTTTGTGTCGTCATTTTCTATCGATTAATCGCTTAACTTACTTAAGTTAGCAAGTTTATTCAGGAATACACAAACCTAGTTATACATAGATTATCATACATAGCAGCATGTGTAGAAAACCTAGAATAACCCAAAAAAGTCAGTGACTTATTTCCATTGCTACACTGTTAATGCTACACTTTATCACTAGCTGGTGCTATAGCCTTTATCGACTTGTGAAGCTTCTTTGGACCCATGGACTTATTTCACAGTGACAATCACTAAACCAGCAATAAACACAATAAATTTATTGTGAATGTTTGAAAGAGCGCGCTGGGTAATGTTCTCTCGATGGTAAACAACGCTAGACTGGCATCCTGGGCGGTGAGGCGCGCAAGCGTGGGCAGGCGGACAGGTCTGGTACGGACCGATACACGAGGGAATGACCGATATACGAGGAAAACATTGACCAAAAAAGCGCTCGAAACACGAAATCACCGATATTCGGAATCACTGAAACACAAGGGATCACTGTACTTCTTTTATTGTATCAATTAAGTACGTACATGAAACCACCCATTTGCCTATTTCAACTACCTAATAAAGTGATCAGAAATTGGTAATTTGGCCAATTTCACACAAAATTCAAGGAAGGCCAATTTTAAAAGAAGGTCTAGAATAAACAGTGCAGAGATTCCTGACACTAAAATAACATTTTATCTGTTCATTAGTTACTTCTTCAGGCCCCACATATATTATGCTGGCTTTCCATTTTGAATTTTTATTCTTTTTATTTTTTATTAACACATTGGCCAATTCCCACCAAGGCAGGGTGGCCCAAAAAAGAGAAACTTTCATCATCATTCACTCCATCACTGTCTTGCCAGAGGGGTGCTTTACACCACAGTTACAAAACTGCAACATTAACACCCCTCCTTCAGAGTACAGACACTGTACTTCCCATCTCCAGGACTCAAGTCCGGCCTGCCAGTTTCCCTGAATCCCTTCATAAATGTTACTTTCCTCACACTCCAACAGCACGTCAAGTATTAAAAACCATTTGTCTTCATTCACTCCTATCAAATACGCTCACGCATGCTTGCTGGAAATCCAAGCCCCTCACACACAAAACCTCTTTTACCCCCTCCCTCCAACATTTCCTAGGCCGACCCCTACCCCGCCTTCCCTCCACTACAGATTTATACACTCTCGAAGTCATTCTGTTTTGTTCCATTCTCTCTACATGTCCGAACCACCTCAACAACCCCTCCTCAGCACTCTGGATGATAGTTTTGGTAATCCCGCACCTCCTTCTACTTTCCAAACTCCGAATTCTCTGCATTATATTCACACCACACATTAACCTCAGACATGACATCTCCACTGCCTCCAGCCTTCTCCTCGTTGCAACATTCATCACCCATGCTTTACACCCATATAAGAGTGTTGGTATAACTATACACTCATACATTCCCCTCTTTAGTTCCATGGACAAAGTTCTTTGTCTTCACAGACTCCGCAGTGCACCACTCACTCTTTTCCCCTCATCAATTCTATGATTCACCTCATCCTTCATAGACCCATCTGCTGACATATGCACTCCCAAATATCTGAATACATTCACCTCCTCCATACTCTCTCCCTCCAATCTGATATCCAATCATTCGTCACCTAATCTTTTTGTTATCCTCATCACCTTACTCTTTCCTATATTCACTTTCAATTTTCTTCTTTTACATACCCTACCAAATTCATACACCAACCTCTGCAACGTCTCTTCAGAATCTCCCAAAAGCACAGTGTCATCAGCAAAAAAGCAACTGTGACAACTCCCACTTTGCATTTGGTTCTTTGTCTTTTAACCCCACACCTCTTGCCATGGGCTAGTAACCCCTTCTCCTGTACAAATCTACTAAAAACGAGAAGAAGAAAAACTTTATAAAATTGGGGTGTCTGAATGTGCGTGGATGTAGTGCGGATGATAAGAAAGAGATGATTGCCGATGTTATGAATGAAAAGAAGTTGGATGTCCTGGCCCTAAGCGAAACAAAGCTGAAGGGGGTAGGCGAGTTTCAGTGGGGAGAAATAAATGGGATTAAGTCAGGAGTATCTGAGAGAGTTAGAGCTAAGGAAGGGTAGCAATAATGTTGAAGGATCAGTTATGGAAGGAAAGAGGAATATAAATGTGTAAATTCAAGGATTATGTGGATTAAAATAAGGGTTGGATCGAAAAGTGGGTCATAATAAGCGTGTATGCACCTGGAGAAGAGAGGAGTGTAGAGGAGAGAGAGATTTTAGGAGATGTTGCAATGTATAGGAACTTTTGAACCAAATGAGAGAGTAATTGTGGTAGGGGACCTAAATGCTAAAGTGGGAGAAACATGCAGAGAGGGTGTGGTAGGTAAGTTTGGGGTGCCAGGTGTAAATGATAATGGGAGCCCTTTGATTGAACTTTGTATAGAAAGGGGTTTAGTTATAGGTAATACATATTTTAAGAAAAAGAGGATAAATAAGTATACAAGATATGATGTAGGGCGTAATGACAGTAGTTTGTTGGACTATGTATTGGTAGATAAAAGACTGTTGAGTAGACTTCAGGATGTACATGTTTATAGAGGGGCTACAGATATATCAGATCACTTTTTAGTTATAGCTACAGTGGGAGTAAAAGGTAGATGGGATACAAGGAAAATAGAATCAGTAAGTAAAGAGAGGTGAAGGTTTATAAACTAAAAGGAGGCAGTTAGGGTAAGATATAAACAACTATTGGAGGATAGATGGGCTAGTGAGAGTGTAGGCAATGGGGTCGAAAATGTATGGGGTAGATTTAAAAATGTAGTGTTAGAGTGTTCAGCAGAAGTTTGTGGTTACAGGCGAGTGGGTGCAGGAGGGAAGAGGAGCGATTGGTGGAATGATGATGTAAAGAGAGTAGTAAGGGAGAAAAGTTAGCATATGAGAGGTTTTACAAAGTAGAAGTGATGCAAGGAGGGAAGAGTATATGGAGAGAAAAGAGAGGTTAAAAGAGTGGTGAAGCAATGTAAAAAGAGAGCAGATGAGAGTGGGTGAGATGTTATCAGCAAATTTTGTTGAAAATAAGAAAAAGTTTTGGAATGAGATTAATAAGTTGAGGAAGCCTAGAGAACAAATGGATTTGACAGTTAAAAATAGGAGAGGAGAGTTATTAAATGGAGAGTTAGAGGTATCGGGAAGATGGAAGAATATTTTGAGGATTTGTTAAATGTTGATGAAGACAGGGAAGCTGTGATTTCGTGTGTAGGGCAAGGAGGAATAACATCTTGTAGGAGTGTGGAAGAGCCAGTTGTGGGTGTAGGGAAGTTCGTGAGGCAGTGGGTAGAATGAAAGGGGGTAAGGCAGCTGGGATTGATGGGATAAAGATAGAAATGTTAAAAGCAGGTGGGGATATAATTTTGGAGTGGTTGGTGCTATTATTTAATAAATGTATGGAAGGGTAAGGTACCTAGGGATTGGCAGAGAGCGTGTATTGTTCCTTTGTATAAAGGCAAAGGGGACAAAAGAGAGTGCAAAAATTATAGGGAATAAGTCTGTTGAGTGTACCTGGTAAAGTGTATGGTAGAGTTATTATTGAAAGAATTAAGAGTAAAACAGAAAGCAGGATAGCAGATGAACAAGGGGCTTTAGGAAAGGTAGGGGTGTGTAGACCAAGTGTTTACAGTGAAACATATAGGTGAACAGTATTTGGATAAGTAAAGATGTTTTTGTGGCATTTATGGATTTGGAAAAGGCGTATGATAGGGTAGATAGGGGCAATGTGGCAGATGTTGCAGGTGTATGGAATAGGAGGAAGGTTACTGAAAGCAGTGAAGAATTTTTATGAGGATAGTGAGGCTCAGGTTAGAGTGTGTAGGAGGGAAGGGGACTATTTCCCAGTAAAAGTGGGCCTTAGACAAGGATGTGTGATGTCACCTGTTGTTCAATATATTTATAGATGGGGTTGTAAGAAGTGAATGCGAGGGTCTTGGCAAGAGGTGTTGGGCTAAAAGATAAAGAAGCAAATACAAAGTGGGAGTTGTCACAGTTGCTTTTTGCTGATGACACTGTGCTTTGGGAGATTCTGAAGAGAAGCTGCAGAGGTTGGTGGATGAATTTGGTAGGGTTGTGTAAAGAAGAAAATTGAAAGTGAATATAGGAAAGAGTAAGGTGATGAGGATAACAAAAAGAATAGGGTGGAAAGATTGGATATCAGATTGGAGGGAAGAGTATGGAGGAGGTGAATGTATTCAGATATTTGGGAGTGGACATGTCGGCGGATGGGTCTATGAAGGATGAGGTGAATCATAGAATTGATGAGGGGAAAAAGGGTGAGTGGAGCACTTCGGGTCTGTGGAGACAAAGAACCTTGTCCATGGAAGTAAAGGGAATGTATGTAGTATAGTTATACCAACGCTCTTATATGGGTGTGAAGCATGGGTGATGAATGTTGCAACGAGGAGAAGGCTGGAGGCAGTGGAGATGTCATGTCTGAGGTCAATGTGTGGTGTGAATATAATGCAGAGGTCGGAGTTTGGAAATTAGGAGGTGCGGGATTACCAAAAGCGATTGTTCAGAGGCTGAGGAGGGTTGTTGAGGTGGTTTGGACATGTAGAGAGAATGGAGCAGGGCAAGTGACTTGAGATGTATAAATCTGTAGTGGAGGAAGGCGGGGGTAGGGGTCGGCCTGGGAAAGGTTGGAGGGAGGGGGTAAAGGAAGTTTTGTGTCAGGGGCTTGGACTCAGCAAGCATGTGAGCGTATTTGATAGGAGTGAATGGAGGCATATGGTTTTTTATGCGCGTGCTGTTGGAGTGTGAGCAAAGTAACATTTATGAAGGGATTCAGGAACGCAGGCCGGACTTGAGTTCTGGAGATGGGAAGTACAGTGCCGGCACTCTGAAGGAGGGGGTGTTAATGTTGCAGTTTTATAACTGTAGTGTAAAGCACCCTTCTGGCAAGACAGTGATGGAGTGAATGATGATGAAGTTTTTCTTTTTCGGGCACCCTGCCTTGGTGGGAATCGGCCGATGTGTTAATAAAAAAAATAAAACCTCTTGCAAGACCCCATCTATAAATACAGTGTTACTGGTGCTGATGGTCCCCAAACTTGCCCTTTATGTAAGTTTATTTTTTAAATGCTTTTTTAAGTATATTTTTGGGGTCTAAAATCACTAGTCTTTTTACATTATTCCTTATGGGATAAATTGTTTGGAAATGGTGAAAAGCATTCGGGAAAAAAAATTAAATTAAATCCATTCTTATTGAAAACCCGGGGACAAAATCCTTTCAAAACCTATTTTTTAAAAAATCCCTCCCCCCCTACCACTAACCTAGCCTCCTTCCTCAAAAAAACCCCGTTTTCAAAACCCCCTCCTTTAAACCTGCCTCCCCATTCCCCCCTACCCCCCTTTGTTTTTTAAAAAAAAAAGAAAAAAACCTCTTTCCTTTTCAAAAAATTTCCCCCTTTTTTATTTAAAACCCTTGGTCTACACCCCCTACCTTTCCAAGCCTCCTTGCATCCTCCCCTTCTTACCCCCCAATTCTTTCAAAAAAACTTCCCCTTTTTCCTGGTATCTCAAGCTTTTCCCTTTAAATTTTCATCTTTTTTTTTTCCCTTTTCAAAATCTTTTCCCCTCTGAGCCCCTGGTCCACCCCCCCTTTTTTTTAAAAAATAACCAAACCCCAAAACTACCCCCCTTTTTTAACATTTTTTTTTCCCCTAAACCCGCTGCCCCCCTTTATTTCCCCCCCCCCAAAATTCCCCCCCCAAAACTGGTTTTCCCCCCTAAAGATGTTTTTCCTTTATAAAATCCCCCCGTCTTCATAAACTTTTTAAAATCCCAAAATACCCTCCATCTTATTCAATCTCCTTTAAAACCCCTCTCATTTTTAAAAATTTAAAAACCTTTTTTCCCCCTTTAAACTTTTAATCTACCCAAAATTTTGTATTTTCAACAAAAATTTTATAACATTACCCCCCCCTCTTTTTCCTTTTTTCCCACTCTCTTTTTTTTTCTCTCCTTCTCTTCCCCCCTTTTATCATTTTAAAAACCCATATACTAACTTTATCTCCCCTTTTTCTTTTCATCATTCCCCAAATTCTTTCCTCCCTTTCCCCCTTTTCCGTAAACAAACTTCTGCTGAAAACACTAACCTACATTCTTTTTCCCCCTTCCCCCCTTTCCTCTCACTAGATCTTCCCCCCAAAAATTGTTTTTTCTTCCCCCCCTCCCCCTTTTAAGTTTTAAACCTTCCCCCTCCCCTTCTGCTTCTAACCCCTTTTCCCCCCCTACCTTTATCCATTTTCCTTTTCTGTTTTGGTTTTTTAAAATGGACTGGGGTCACTCAACAGTCTTTTTTCCTTGTAGTCAACAAACTTCTTTTTGCCCCACATCCCCATCTTTTGTATTTTTCCTCTTTTTTAAAAATGTATTTATAACTAAATTTCTATAAAAAATTCAAGGGCCCCCCATTATCATTCCCTCCCCCTCTCCCCTTTTCTCCACCCCAATTTGGGGCCCCACCCAATTACTCCTTGGTTAAAGTTTTTTAAAAACATCTCCCAAAAATTTTCTCTCCTCTCCCCCTGTTTCTCCAGGGCATACACACTTAAGCCCCTTTTGCATCCCCCTTATTTTAATCCACAAACCTTAATTTCATTTATATTCCCCTTCTCCTTCCATAACTGGTCCTTCCCCATTATTTACCCCTTCCTTCCCCAACTCTTTGATCTCGACTTAATCCCTTTATTTCTTCCCTGAAACCGCCTACCCCATTATTTTTTAAAACCCCGGGGGGACTCAACTTCTTTTCATTCATAACTACAATCTCTCTTTCTTTTACTCCCACCCAAATTTTTAAAATGTTTTATAAAGTTTTTCTTCCTTTTTTAAATTGCAGGGAAGGGGTTATACTAGCCCATTTGGCATTTGGTTCCTTATCGACACG